>JBBPLS010000031.1:106646-149815 GCA_038089895.1 Boletellus ananas | reverse complement strand
TAAGTAATCAAAATGAGTCAATGGGAAAAAGATGACAAAGCATGAGTAATCAAAATGAGTCAATGGGAAATGGAAGAGACAGATGGAAAGGAAGAGAAGTCTTGTGCATAAGACACAATGACTCAACGGAAAGGCATCCATGATGCACAATGATCAGGTGACAAGGAAAAAGTAAGCGTGTGAAGATGAAGAAAAGTGAATTGTAACACCAATAACTGTTATAGTGAAGCCTTACTACCCATGTGGCCCCATAATCTCACTATTGAGGCCTGTGGAGTTTTGGATGGATCTCAGATCCACAGAGTCCAATCCTCCACTATCCAGTAAACACCTAAATGGTGCACTTCAAGTAAGATTGTTATTTAGGCTCAGGACATGCTAAAAATTGTTAATGTACTTTAGTGTAGCTACTCTTCAAAAGAGAAATAATAGATTACTGTATTATTTTCATGGTTGAGTGTGAACTCACATCCTGTGTGACCCATCATCTTTTCATGGGACTCTATCACATTTTACACTCTGCCTACAACATCATATGCCAGTGTAGCTAGGAAAAATGTAAGGGTATGGGATACCTGTATAGGTATGGGTCCTAAATACTCACCCATAGTGGGCCCTGGTGTGGCCCACAATGATGGTGAGATTGGCAATGGAAAGAGGGCATGGTGCACATACACCCATCTCACCATGTCCTGTGCTGTAGCCATCCTTGGAAGCCCAGTCCATTGACCTTCCCTGCACTGGCAAGCACTTCTGGGGCGAAGAGGAACAGATGCCCAGCCTCGGGTGTCTTGTAACAGTAGTAAGCTATTTCTTCATCGGCCGGTAGGACGCGCCTGTGCTTACTTTGTGGCACTCCCGCCATTTGTGAAAGGAAGATGGCAGAACATGAATCGAACAACTGAACATGTCCATCCTACGCAGGCCAGATTAATCTAAGCAATCACATTACAACCCCACTTCGAGTGTTACTATGTCATCTGATGGACGAGTGTCCGCCGTCCGCCTCCGGGCCTCCCATTCAAGCACCATAAGCAGACGCCATCTTTCTCGGTATCTCAAATGCCCCCGATTATCCTCGTCGCCGAGATGGATTCAGTAGGATGGATAGGAGCGCGATAGAACACGCGCCTACCGCAGTGCATCGGGCCTAAGATGTCATACGAACGTCTGATTACAACGTCCTCAGGTCCACCATTTTCCTTCCTCTGTCCTTTTCGATGGCGCTCTTATTCCTCAAGCCACTTCCTTTATCCAACCGTCTCATACCACCGCCCACACCGTCGCCCATACCCAACGGGGCATGGCCGGCTTGAAGCATCCTAAAGAGCCCCTTGATGACCATGAGGGGGTTTCTGCTCCCCCATACTTTTGCGCTGGCGTCTTTGATGCCGGCCGCCTTGAGTACCTGGTGTATGTTTGGATTACACCTCAACCCAAACCCGACAGGCCGCGGTCGCAAAATGATCTTCGTACCCCCGAACTTGCTCTCGATCTCGGTCCAAAACGTCCGCTTTTCGAATCGCTCGACGTAATCCAGTGACCGGAGTGCCTTTGCGAGCGCTTTTTCGCGTGCCACGGCTGCTTCCTCGTCCTTGCCTTCACCATACCCGACGAGGCCGTTGCCGTCGCCGACGACGACGAGGGAGTACATGGAGTGGATCTTGCCCTTTCCGGTCTGCTGCGTGACACGACGCATGAGGAGCGGGTAGACGTGCAGCTTGGCGACTTGCTCGGGCGTGAGCGGGCACTCGCTCGTCGTGTCGCGCACGTCGCCCATCGCATCTTCCTCGTCGTCCAGCTCCTCGAACACCTCGGCTTCCTCGTCCCGGATGCCGCCCTCCTCGTCCTCGCGTTCTGCGTAGCGGGAGGGGTCGTCCTGGGCGGCGGTGTCGTAAAAGTTGCCGACGATCATGGAGGGGTCGTTGCGGATGATGACGCGGTTGGCGAACGGGGCGCGCCGAGTGGGGGGAAAGTCTGCGACGGAGTGTTCGTCGAGGAGTTTGTCGTACTGCATGAGGTCGGGTATGAACCCGTCCTGGGGAACGTCAGCGAGGGGTGTCCCGGACGCAGAGGCGGGCGTGCGCGCGGCGGGGGTCGACCGGGGTTCGACGTGGGCAGTCTGGGTGTGTTTGCCCGAGGGGGTCGAGTACGGTCTCAGTGCGCGCCGGTGGAGAGGGCGTGCCCATGGCCGCTGCAGCCCAGAGGCGAGACGGAGCGCGCTCATCGTTTTTTGAAGAGCCGCGTGTGTCCCGGTTTGGAAGTAGGCTGATTGCTGGTCACATGACCTGCGTCGGTCTGACGAGAGCATGTCGGACCAGGCAGTGAACGGCGCAGACCACTCGAACCTGTTTGCCTACATCGACCGCGACAAGTAAGAGCCGACGCACCGTCCAGAGTCTCGTTCATCCTTCCCGTCCAGCGTACATGGCCTGAACCTCGCCGTTCCAGAGCAAGCGAGAGCGCTCATCAAGCCGTGGTCCGATCGCAACGATACCGCCCAGTTCGCGGACTCGGGCGTGGACGACCAGGTGAGGACAGGCTGTGGCATGCCAGTGATTCCATAGACCCCTTTGCCTGCAGATGATCATACACGTTCCGTTTTCCCAAAACGTCCGCATCAAGTCTGTCGTACTCAAACTCGGTCCGTCCTTGTGCATTCCGCCACACCACGCCGCGATCGCTGACGCCCCTCCCTCTTTCACTTTTCCCGATTCTGCACACATCGCCTCACTCGCGTATCGCTGATATGCGTGGGCGGCCAGGACGCGGAGAGGCGACACCGAGGCATCTCAAGATCTTTGCCAACCACCCCAACATCATCGATTTCGCAGACGCGGAGAACACGAAGCCACATCTCGACATGAGCCTCCTCGAAGGCGAAACCGGGGCTGTGGAGTACCCGTTGAGGGTGGCCGCGTTCACGAGCGTGCACGCGTTGAGCCTCTATTTCGTGAGTCGTTGCATCATTCTCGAGTGCCGCAGCATGCCCTTTGCCTGGTTCCAGCATTCCGCGAGCGGGCTTCTTTTCCCTTTGAGGTTACTGTATATGGGACCATGTACTCATCACGAATTCGATCACTGCCACGACAGGGTGATTCGGTTGGCGGGGATCTGTCGAGAGTGTACTATGTAGGGTTCAAGGGTGACTCCCGGACGAGCAGAAAGGAAGGCACCAATAAACTCGAGATACCTGCCGCAGACGCAGCGGACGCGCCATTGGTGGACCGATTGAAGCAGAATGCAGGGGGACAGCAGACCACGGCACGGTGAAAGACACATTGTATTTTTACATGACACCTGTTTCTTGGTCTCATGGACTAGTAGACACGGCCGTATCCAACGAGCGAACGAGGGTCCATTGAGCAAGAGAGTGATACAGCAGATGTGGGATTGCTTGAATGGCGGTGGGGTACTGCCACAACGACTTGGAGTAGGTATCATCGCTGAAGCTTCACACCGGGTCGGGATTGTCCCTGCGAATGCCGAGCGCGCGAGCCATCCTGTCCACCTCCGTCTTTTTGGCGGCAGCAATCGCGTGCGTGTCGGACGCTTTCAAATCTTTGGCAGACGTTTCGAGCGAGGCAAGGTCTGCCAAAAGCTCTTCCCGGAGCGCTGACACTTTGGCTTCGATCTCTGCCTCCTCGAGTCTGTCCGACAGGCATCGGTGAATGAGAGCCAGGAAGAAAAGGCTAGACTCACCCGTCGTCCTCGAGCTCCAGCTGCAACTCTAGGCATTTGATCTCGACTTTACGCTTGCGCTCGTGCTCCAGAATGCCTGCGTCCGGCTCCCTGTGCTTGGGCGGTGCGACGCCCCACGCTGCAGCGCGCTCGGCGGCGGTTTCGTGTGTACGCAGGGCAGATAGATTTCGCTGGACATAACCGTTCGTTCCACTAGCGCAGAAAACATGTAAGACGCTCGCACTCGGACTAGGGCCAACGGGCGGCGTACCTTCCACGGGGCGTCGTCAGTCCGATGCCGTTGTACATGGCGCTCAGATCGACCAAAACGAGTTCCCACGCCTCAAAGTATGTAGCGGTACCCCTGGACCCGATATGGCAAGACCCCGGACACACACCGCCCTTGCAGCGCGCGCGCACGTTCAAGATGGCCAGCCTCCAGGGCTACGTCGATCGTGAGCACAAGACGCCCAAACGACGCCCTCTGTGCGCTGACCGCCCCCGTAGGTTCCGTACTTCTCGTGCTCCAAGACGGCAGGGCGATCGTGGGCGTCCTTGCGGGCTTCGACCAAAAATCCAACGTCGTGCTTTCCGAGTCCAAGGAGCGCGTGTACAGCATGGAGGAGGGCGTAGAGGAAATCCCGCTCGGACTCTACCTCGTCAAGGGCGACATGATGTACGCGGTCCAGGCTGATTGCTGATCAGTCGAGGACGCGGTTCTCGCGCTGACCGTCACCCCGCAGCGCGTTCATTGGTGAACTCGATAGTGCAATCGATCAAGCAGTCGACCTGTCGAGCATCCGTGCTGAACCTATTCCCCCGATCCGATATTGATGTCCATCCGAGAACGGCGCCGCGACCTGCACCGAAACATGACCCGACCCTTCTCTCCGTGTCGCACTGCGCCATTTTTTACACTTGCTAGCTTACAGCTTTGCGTACTGCTCGTTGCCTGTCAGCAGTCGCGGTCCCCGTTAGCCCTAGTAGTCATCAAAGACGGACTCTCACAAATGACATGACAAAGCGTGTACCATGAAAATTCGCCCCTTGGGGGCTGACAAGGCTCGCGTTGACTCGTCAGCACTTTGGTGACGCTGACGCACCGCCATGGGCATTCACGTGACATTATCTTTATTCCAATGGCCCGACAGTTGGCACCGATTCGAAAGCAGCACGGATCAATGTTTCAACCCTCTACTGGGTCCGTGTGCGGGTGTAAATTGTCCCGGCTCCTATCGCGGAGTCGTGGCGTCTGGACTTTATCCGAGCCACCTTGGCAGTGCCGGTGGTGTGGCGCCTCTGTCCTCGGCCGACGTTTTTTTTTCCAAAAACCGCAGTCTTTTGGGGCGTCTTAGGGGGGTGTCCATGTGACTAGTATTCCCGAGCCGATGACTCCGCAGGTTCGGGGGTAATATGGTTTGAAAAAGCACCCATTGATCGGCATCGCGGCGGCGCGGGAACCCGAGGCTCGATCAAGTCCGTGGAGCCAACCATGCGCGTTTCGTCGATTTGTTTTCCGCAGGTCGACGACGGGGTTGGCACCTCCTTTGGAGCTGCTGTCTTGATCTAAGACACTGCCATGTGTATGCCTCTTCTTTTTTTGGGGGGGTTCTGAGACAGAACCCAATTGGCTGCCTAGCAGGTTTTCGAAAACGTTACATTCTGGCCCTGCCAGGGTACGGTCCGGCCCGGGCGAACAAAAAAAAAAAAGATCTGGGTCTGTCCGAGACCGACGCCCGGAAATGTCAGGGGTATGGCCCTCCGGATTGGCGGGAAATGGCGCCCAGATCTGGACGCGGAATGCTGCCCCCTGAAGCAGTCCGAATCGGGGGCACTGCGGGGGCGTCCAGAATTCCACAAAGTCTCTGAGCCTCGGGTTCTTTCGACACATACTTTCTCCGCTAATCTAGAAAGATTCGCTCGATCGCTCCCATGAAATCACATGCGTGTGAATTGACGTCGTGTTGTGCAGATGCTAGTAGCGTTACTCGTGATTGGTCGTTGATACATAGACGTGCGTGCAAGGGGAAGCTTCTCGTACACCTGGTACTTATACATACATTGCTGGAAACAGCAAAAAGAAGAGAAAACGCAGAAGAAGAGAAGAGAAAAAATCGAAGTCGGGGTCGCGAACGTCGAAGGGGATGCCAGCGGACATGGAAAACAAAAAACTTATGAGTGAGCAACAAAAGTATGCTTTCAGCGTCTATGTGAAGCAGTACAGTTCGCCTGAAATGTATGCGATGTATGATCATGTCATGATGGGGAGAGGAAGATGCAGCGTTGGAATTCAGTGGGGAACGACACCGCCAGAGCCTCCTACGAGGCCCCGACAGTGGCGAATAATTTTCCGGGAGAGAACCAGTGCCGTTTCGTCCGTGTGCGTGCGGCCTGGCCGCACTGCTCGTGTAGCCCAGGCGTCACCTTGATGCCAGGCGCAACGGCAAGTGTCGCAGACGTGGTCTCTGAAGCGGGTGGAGAAGGTGAACGACGCCGGGAGGACGTGGGACTGGAAGTGAAAAAGGAATGAAACGGAAATACGTCGGTGAACGAGCCTCTCCTGCCTCGATGCTCCTCCTCGCCACCGCCGGGCGGAGTCCGTGGTGATGGTGAGACACGGGGAAACGAAAACCGCCAGAGAGACGAGGACCACCGCTTTTCTTCACTTCCATTCGAAGATCGAGGGATCGGAATTGGGACGGGTGAACTAGGCCGGGGGAGTGGACCAGAGGTGCCGTTCAAGGCATGTGGCTGTTGGGACGGGGGTGAAGGGTGTGCAGTAAAGGTGGCCAGCTGGGCGTGTGCATCCTGCCGGCACGTGTTCGTGACCACGGAAGGGACATGGGGATTCATAGCTTTAGTGAACACGGGGTCGCGACGCCAAATGGCCAAATGAGCAGGCGAAGTGTCCTCCAGCATCCTCTTGGAAGTAACGTCTAAATCGAGGCCCACCACGCTCGCGGAGGAGGATGACGCGGTGGAGGGGTAAGAGGACGAGTAATCGGTGTCCGGGTAATCCCACGACGCCGGGTCGGCATGGCGGCTACCAGGCGTTGCATACACACCAAGGTCCACACTCGATGGCATAGAAGACGATGTCCAAGGAACGGAGAACTTGGAGATGGAGTCGGGGGAGGGGAGGTAAAAGCAGGAAGAGAACGGGGTTGCGCTCTCGACGGCGGTGTGCATGGAAGACAGGCTGGTGTGGGTATGGGTGCTGCCCGTGAAAAATATTCGACGACCACAGTCGGTGTTGATTTTGAGAGGCTTCGAGGGACCGAGCGTTGGCCTGTTGCGCAATAAGCTGATGCCCTCGGGAGTGCGGGGTACGGATGGAATGGACCCAGATGCGGCGGGGGAGAGGGGAGAGTAGGTGGAAGGAGGTGTGCGAGGAGCTTCGTAAATTTTGAGAGGCTCGAGGACGGCCGAGGACGGAGAGCGTATGGAGGACTCGATGGCCCAGGTGGCGTTGCACGAGGAATACTCCTCGTCCCACGTCGGGTCTGGGATGGACGGCTTTGCGTACTCCATCTCCGAGTCACTGTCCTTGCTCCAGCGGGAATGAGGTTCTTCGGGTTGTTCTGGAGGCTCGCCAGGAGTAGAAGAATCCGAATCACTTTCGATGTCGACATCGATCTCCCACGCGCAGCGTGCCATGCTTCCCTCGAAAATGACGCCTTCGGCGTAGAAGTGATCTACCTGCTGTATGGCAGCCCTGACCTCGGTGAGAGTGATACGACGGCGCCAGTCGACCTCGAGCATGCGGCAGAGGATGTTGTTTACCTCGGCCGAGATGGGGAGGACGGTGGGGAGGAAGTTGAGGGGGTCCTGGAGGTAGGCCTGGAAGGTGGGATCGGAAGGGGAGGCAGACTTCCAGGGGTTGCGACCGGTGGCGAGGTTCAAGAGGATGATGGCGAGGGACCAGATGTCGTTGAACAGGGGGGAGTAGGACCCTGTTGGTGCAAACTCGCCGCCCTGACATTCTGACGGAGGGATAAGTGAGACGTGCAGAGGGGAGGGGAGGGGGGGGTACGGACCTGGGCTCATGTGGTATACGCTACCTGTGCGGAACTCTTCGCTGAACCTGTCGGTGGTGGCGAGGCCAAAGTCGGTGATGGCGACGCGGAGGCCGCTGTCGAAGCAGAGGACGTTTTCGGGTTTGAGGTCGCGGTGGTATATGCCGAGGGAGTGGCAATATTCTACTGCGTCGAGAAGCTGGAGGAAGATGTGCTTGATGAGGTGGTCCTGACCGAGGTAGCGGCAGTGGTGGAGGATCTGGGAGAAGAGATCGCCGTCGGAGGCAAAGTCCATGACGAGGTAGGTGTAGTTGTGCTCCTCCACGACCCGGTGGAGGGAGACGACGTTTGGATGGGCGGAGGCGAGGCGGTGAAGGGCGATCTCGCGCAGGTGGAGCTGGCGCTGGCGCGAGCCGGGGTGGGCCTGGGAGGTGATGAGGCACTTGACGGCGTGGTTGCGTGCGAGGGGATCGACTGCACGGTAGACGACGCCGTAGCCGCCGACGCCGAGGACCTCGACGAGCTCGAGGGTGTCGTTGTCGATGAGCGTGCCCAGGGCAGGGGGAGGGGGGGACTGCTTCTGGGGCATCCTGGCCTGCGAGGGGGGGGGCGAGGAGCTGGGACGAGCCGGGGCCAATTTAAGAGGGAGGGCGGATGGGGCGTGGGGGGCATGAGGCAGCCAGACCAAGAGCGTGTGGCGGCAGACGACGGACCGCCGGTCTGTCTATCGGGCGATCAGATGCATCACGTGGCCACGACGCGTCCGCGCGGTGGCGGGTCGGAGCGGGCGGGGTCTCAAAATGGAAGGTACTTGAACGCTAGCCGAGCGTCTCGCCGTTCATTTTTGCGCCATGGCGTTCACCGTCTTCCAGGACGCCGATGACGTCGCCGCCCTCGCCCCCGCGTCCCTGCCCACCGCGACCGAAAAGGAGAACCTCCACCCCGTCACCGGCCTGCGCCCGGGCCCCACCGCACCCTCGGAGCCCAAGAAGCGCAAGACGGCCCTGGCCGCGAAACCGCTCCCTGCCCCCAAGAAGCACAGGGAGCTCAAGCACGAGCAGAAGAAGACGCGCAAGCCTCTCGCGTCCAGGCCCAGGAGCGCCGACCCCAAGCCTCTCCGTGCCTCCCGCAAGGCGTCTCCCCTGCCCCCCGTGGCCGAGGAGCACGGCTCGCACCGCCAGCTCCCGCGTCTGTCGACCGCCCAGGTCGACATCAACTCGCGCTGCTACGAGCTCACCGTCTCCCCCCTGGCAGACGTCTCGGAGGCCTATGATGCGACCCACGCCGAGAGCCAAGAGTCTGACGTCCGCGCGGAAAAGGTGCGGACGCGTGTCTCTCGCCGCAGCCACGCACTGACGGCGCCCCAGGAAAACTCGGCAGATCCTCGCATCCGCGACCACTTTTGTCCCCCCGTCGTCGACACACCTCTCCCAACAAACGACGCGCCCTCGCCCACTAACAGTCCGTCACGTCTGCCCGCCGGCCTGTCGACGCCCGAGCGCAAGCGCATCTATGCCGCCTTCACCTTTTCCTCGCCATCCCCAACCTCTGCACGCTTTAAGCAAGCGCGGTCGTCTCCCTCGTGATTCCTCGGCTTCTCGCTCGGGGCGCCCGGTCTTCTCTCTGACAATGCATCTCTTTATGCAACAATGAGCAGCCTCCAAAGGATACCATTGCATATTTGTGTATACCATCACTTCATCTATTCCGAGCATCTCCACGCCATCTCTACGATCGAGCATACGAGTACTTGTTTTTCATGTCTTTTGGTCTGGTTTGCTCGCTTTGCTTTTGCTTGTCGTTGTGTTCCCAACCCCCTCTTGTTGGCCTGGGCCCAAGCACACTTGTATCACCAGACATGCATCAATTTAATTCATATCCTCCGCCTCTAGTCCCTAGCGATGCCATCAGTACTGATGTGATTTTCCGCAGCCGTCTGCTTCCATTCGCCACGCTGACTGGCGTCTGGCAAGGCAACATGCACCTACCGTACCTTCCTGTCGCTGTTTCGATGGAGACAGCGCCTCTTATCTCTGATGCACGCTTCGTGTGTGTGGACCTCGCCAAGCGCCATCCGCTTTCGCGACAAAGATAAGCAATTCCACAAGAAGCGACCTGGCTTTCATTTCCCGCCGCCTGCGGTTTCCCCTGGATTATTCCACCAAGACACCTCAGCGACAGCTCGTCATGGGTGTCGTCCGCAGACTGATACAAGCCCTAGAAATCCCTCACGACCCGAACCTCACCCTGGCCCAGCAGTTAATCACCGTGAGTGTCCTCGCAGTGCGCTCCAGCATTACCGCCCCTCATCCGTCCCTCTTTCAATCTCGCCTCTCAAGAATGAGGACCTGCTTCCTGTAGTCCCCGAACACAGAACCTGGCGTGGATACAACTACGTCGCCTTGTGCGTCCGACAGTCCATCCATTCAAAAGCGCGATTCATGACGCCAGGGATCGAAACAGCTGGGTGGCAGACATGTTCAACGTCAACACGTGAGTCGCTCGTGTCACTCTAGAAACCCCCAATATCTGTTTGCTGGAAATCGCTAACGTATCACCCTCGAGTTGGATGATCGTGTCGTCCATGATCCAATTGGGCATGTCCTGGTGGCAGGCCTGGATTTGCGTATGGGTGGGATACGGCTGCGTGACTCCGTTTCTCGTCTCGAACGCACGACCCGGCGCAGTGTTCCACGTCACATTTCCGGTCGTTGTCCGCACGAGCTTCGGAGTCTTTGGAAGCCTGTGGTGTGTATTCAATCGTGGCGTAATGGCTTGGTGAGGACTCCGGACAGCTTCCCTCCTCGTGTCCGCTTTAAAATGGAATTGCAGTATATGGTATGGCGTGCAGGCAAGCATTGGAGGGACGTGCGTCTTGGTGATGCTGCGTGCCATGTGGCCTAGCGTGAACAGCATTCGTGAGTGGATCCATCCTTCGGGCATCTGATCACGCAATCCCTTTATGAACACGATTGGGACCCAGCCAATTCACTTCCTGCTTCTTCCGGAACGACTACGCGGGACTTTGTATGCTTCTTCCTCTTCTGGCTGATTTCGCTGCCCTTGATATGGTTTCCGGTCCACAAGATGTTCGTGGGAGATCATTCTGTTCTAGACTTTTTGGCTCATGCATTCTGGAAAGCCGCCACTTCTTTGTCGCGAAGATGGTGGTTACGCCAACGGCAGCGATCGTGTTCCTCATATGGTGTATCCTCAAGGCACGTGGAATTGGTCCCGTCGTACGCCAGCCCGCCTCTATCCACGGATCCAAGCTGGCCTGGGCAATGGCCGTGAGCCTCATGTCGTGCATCAGCAACTCAGTGACGCTTCTCACGTCCGCATGCTTCTCAGATCTCAGCCCACATCTCATATTGATTCTAAACCAGGAATGCACCAGACTTTGCGTCTAGGGCAAGCACACCCGCTGCGGCGCTTTGGCCACAGCTTTCCGCATTTCCTTTGGCGTCTTCTATCGTCTGTTTGATCGGCATCCTGGTCAGCTCATCTTCCCAAGCCATATATGGAGAAGCCATCTGGTCGCCCATCGATTTATTGGGTCGGTTTTTGGATGACAATCCTTCTCCCGCGACGAGATTTGGGGTGTGTGCAGTGCTACGGTTCACTTATGTCCGACGTGACTCACCGATCGACTAGGTCTGGTTCATCTCCGCCTCCTTTGTTATCGCACAGGTGAACAGCAGAATTGTCTCTCTTTTCCCGACGTGCGTATCGTCGTCACTCACGGACTCAAACCGTACACATGCTAGATGGGGTATGTCTGTCGCGTGCTGGCAAACAGTACACCGCAACTCATGTTCTCCTTCCCGGCGGCCTTTTCTGGTATTGTGGTTTCACACGTGTGTTGTGTACAGAACAAACATATCCGCGAATTCCGTCTCGGCCGGGTGCGACCTGACAGCGCTCTTACCTCGTTTTATTGTGGGTGTCGTCGTCGACTGCATTGTTTCCCCAACATGTTTCAAGTAATTACATCCTGCACAGAACATCCGACGAGGTGGGTACATCGCGGCCATTGTTGGCCTATGCATGTGCCCGTGGAACTTGCTAAAGAGCAGCAACAACTTTACTTCCTACCTATCTGCGTACTCTGTCTTTTTGAGCTCCATCGCGGGCGTCATGGTGAGTCGATCACATCGACGTATCCCTAGGAACCTCTGCTCATGGGGTTGTATAGGTCACCGAATATTACCTGATTCGCAAGGGACACTACAACGTTGTGGATTTGTACCGGACGGGAAAGGACAGCTGGTACTGGTATACCTATGGAGTAAACCTGCGGTGAGTTTTCCCGAACATATTGGTGGGGACCCTAATTGACTTCACTTTACGGGGTACTCTTGTTTTGGTAGCGCGTATGCGGCTTATATCGCTGGAATCTTGATCAACGTGGTCGGATTCGCGGGTGCCAGTGAGTCATTCTTTTTTTTTTTCTCGGCTGTCCCGTTTGGCGACGGTCCCGCACGGCCTGGGTGATAAAAAGGGAGATTGTACTGACCAATTTGATAACCATTTTCTCGTGAAGCTGGTCGTGCGGTGCCGATCGCGGCTACGCGGATATATGATCTCTCGTTCTTCACGGGATTCGGGGTATCCTCCATCGTATACTACGCGCTGAACCAACTGTTCCCTGTCGTTGGCGCGTCTGCAGTATTTGAGGAGACGGACGTGTCCGGGTATGAAGGGAAGCCAGGTCCAGCCCGCGTCGATTCGGATTAGAGTGCGTTGTATACGAGACCCCCTACAATGTTGCACTCTGAAGAGATTTTCCTTTTTCGGACATGTGTCTTTCGGGGATACCCGATGCTATGATGTCATCCGATATAGGGGATGGTCTGAACTCGGTTTGCATCCATCCACCACATCGCACCATGGCGCCTGGTACTCAGTCACCCCCGCTCGAAGCGACGGAATCGCATCTCCCGATGGGCGTGTCGTCCATCGACGGGACTTGCTCTGAACCCAAAAAAGACATCGAACAACGTGCAGGTACGCAGGACATCTCGTCGTTGGGTCCTCGAGGGCTCACCTCTGGCTTCATCGCGTGTGGACAGAGTACTTCAGTGATTCAGTACGTCAAAACTGAGTAGCATACCACAACTTGAATCACCTAGGACAGGTCAAAGAACAGTACGCGCAGCCCGCCATCCAAAAGCCCTCTCAGGAAAAAAAGGGGCAGCAGAACGAGTAGGACGAGGCGATCATATTGGAGAGAAGCGATGGGTCACGTATTACAAAAGAAACCGATGAATGCCACTGCCGACTTCAACTCGTCCGGACGCCTCATTGTCAGAGCACTACCACTAGGTCAAACGCGCGGACCACCAGTCCTCGAAGCGTGCGCATCCCAAGTCGCCGACCAGCGTGATCGTTTCCTCGGCAGATAAGCGACAATCTCTGGGACGCACGACGGCGTCCGCTGGGGCGGAGCTGTCGCGGATGATGTGATCTATAGGCAGGCGGAGGATTTTTGCGAATATCTCGCAAATGTTGTACTTGGTGAGACGTTCGTCAGCGGAGTAGTGCACGATGCGGGGGATAGCCTTGTCCAGATCTGTTTCCCATCGTGAAAAAGACGTCGAGCGTCGAGATTTGAGCACCTACCCGACAGGCGAACAAGAAAGGAGGCGATATCGAGGACGTTGGTGGGGTATCTCTGCGCATAGTCGTCCATCTTGTACGTCTTTCCAGACTGATCCTGAACGGCATCGAGGAGGATATTGACCGCGGAATCCGAATTCTTTGGCGCAGGGCCATAGCTATGGCCATGACCAGCTCAGGCTTAGAACGTACGGTAGAAAAGTGTGCGGACTTACAGCACTGGCACTCGAAGAACGACGATCTTGGCGCCACTCACATCCAGGACGGCCTTTTCGCCAGCAAGTTTGGTGACGCCATATTCCTGCAACGGGTTTGTCTCGCTCTCTGGTGTGTAAGGTGGGTTTCTCCCGTCAAAGACATAGTCTACATTCCAAGGGCACCTGTGTGAAAAGGGGCGTCCGTTTGCTGGGAGATCCGGCGTACCTGTGGAAATGTACACAAGCGTAGCGCCGTTGTCCTTGGCGATCCGAGCGAGGTGCCCAGGCACGTCCTGGTTGAGCTACATGGACAATGTTCAACCACACACCTCGATCAGATCACAAGGCGTGTGGACGAACCTTGACTGCGGCTGCTGCGCCACCCTACGCAACCATGCTGTGGTGAGCACAGGGTTCTGGGGAGACGGCAGAAGCTCACTTCCTTGAACGCGTCGGGTCGTCTTTCCGCCGCGCAATGAATCACCCCTTGGTCGAACGGAACACCGTCAGCACCTGAACGCCGCGGTCGAGGAATCCCACCGGCGGGGCCGCCGACATACAGTCGAATTGGTGTTCGCGAAACAGACCGCGGAGGGTTGCGCCGCCCTGGGAAAGCAAGTCGTCCGTCAGGTCGAGCCTGACGAGTCCTTGTTTGGCCTGGGTGTGCGACAGGCCGACGGTGTGGACGCCTGCGCGCTGGAATGCGCTGTACACGGCGGCCCCGAGGACGCCGGATGCACCTGAGCAGGCTGTTGGCACGTCAGGTCGCCAGGTAGATGTCGACGGTCGGAACCTGTGACTAGGACACTCTTCATGTTGGGTACAGTCGCTCGATGGTGATCAGCCATGTCAGACTCATCCGGTTGTGAAGGACGACTTTCGCAGGCTGCCCATTGGCCAGATCGGTTGCGTGGAGAACGTTGCTAACAACGCTCTTACGGTCCTTCTAGCGATGCAAAATTCGCTGGTCGCTGCGTCGGACATGGGCTGCGAGAGCTATCTGCTTCTGCACAGTGATACTCCAAGGCGCAATCTCGAGTGAAATGGCCGGTGGTCAACACGAGGTTCACCTGCTATTTGGACAACGCTCCATATCCAAGTAATCGGACACCCTTTGAAATGACAACTTTGAAATGGGGCGCATAGCTGGCAGATTCCTCGAGTTGACATGATCGTCTCGGAGAAGTAGCACGTGGGTGACAGGATCCGCTGTTCAGCCCACAGAAGGCCCCTACCTGGCATGTCCACAATCCCAGTCATCCACATCGTTTGCCCCGGGTTCAGGCGTTCAACCACGTTCATCCTAGGGGGTGGGTTTGGATACTTTTGAAGTAGCTCTCGTTCCCGCGGCGGCAGGAGATGTGGACCATGGGCCGTCACAGCCTCACATGTTTACCTGAATGACGCATAAACGTACGTTCTCGCGCATCAACAGGCACACATTGCCAGTGGAGTTGAGAGCTGCATCGCTTGCAGGTCAAATTTCACAGGGCACCACGAGGTCTCTGAAAGAACCTAAAAACTCCACAGGGCTGGGATGCATTCACCCTAGTTCCTAATAATATCACGGCATTCGAACGTGGTGAGCCTTCATACGACCGATCTGCGATCAACTGGACGTCCGGCTCTCTCCGGTTCACCACTGGAAACTTCTTCACCGCCGCGAAAAGTGGCGTCGACGGCGGTTTTGGCCAAGCAGGCCCCACCGGTGTCCACTCATTCGATCAATACAAGCGAGATGACGACGCACCGTGGAACTGAGCGCTCCGAAATGTGAAGGCCCCGGGCTTGCTAGCATGCGCCTTGGTGACCGAATTGCAAGTTTCAAATTACCGTGGATCACCATGAACGCCCATTGGGCTGACGTCGGCTGCCCCCAATGTCTCGTCGGTTATCAACAAATATTTTCACTGTTTCACTCGTGCTTTCTCCGCAGGCATTTTCATCCTTTGAGGCTTCCAATGAAAGTTGAGAAGCACATATGCTGTGTGGCTGTAGCGTCCAAGGAGCTCGGGATCGGCCGGAGGCTTAGTGGGAACGAACTCAACACCAGCATGCCATTTTGCTCTGAAAGACTCTCTTGGATGCAGGCACGTCGAGTGACCTGTGCGATCTGACCGCATGGATAACGTAACTAACCCATGGAGCTAATGACATCGGCCACCTACGCTTATGTCTCTGCCTCTGTCAGATCAAGGTAATACGCTTGTACGGCACTCTGTCGGGCTGACTTATATCAGAGGGTTGGCCAGGCTGTTTCAAACCCAGGTGGTACTCGTCTCTTTTCTATGGTCCACACCCATTCAGCTCAGGATGGTATCCCGTAAACCTTCTCTTATTATTCCATCCCTAGTGGCGCCCTCAGGCTGCGTGCAGGTCGCGAGACTCGGGAGCAGTCCCAGCGCCTTTTCATACATCTCATTCTTCCGGTAAGCAGGGTTCTTTACAGAGGAAAACCGACTTAGCAGCACGCTCTAGCTCTTTACTTTTGGATATGCAGATTTCCAGCCCCTCTATTAAAGTTATAAAACATGCTGGAATAGAGACCTCGCATTCTCAGCCGGTGTTTGGTGACCAGGATAAGATCGAAGGAAAAGTGACGCTCGATCCCAGCTGCTCCCAGGCTGGTCGCTTAACGATCTCCGTATGTTTTCGTATACCTTTTCCTTTCTCTCGTCTGATGGATGGCCAGCTGGAAGGTACTTTTGAGTGCTTACCTGTCGAGGACGTGGCGGATAGTTGCCCTTACAAACAGACAATCAGAAAGCACCGACATGTATTCCTATCCTCTTCAACCTCCATTTCCATGTCGTCTATTTTCGACACTCGATCGGCCATCCGTGATGCGCTTAGCATTCGTAGGCGACAGAGCTCATCGGCTCTGAACAGCTCTGCGCACCGTTCATGCGAATTTAGCTTCGAGCTACCCCGTGGGTCCCGACCCAGTGAAGAACTCCCGTCGACGTTCTCGTCACGCATAGAGGGGCTCGAAATCGCATATCGGATCATAGCTGTCTGGGAAGTGCCTGACGGATCTGCCAACCGAGCCATGTATGTCAATCGCAACGTGCAAGACGGGATCTGATCCAATTCTCCTAGATTGGAAGCCCCCGTATTATTCCAACCGGACACGGATTTCCAATCCCTTGACGGTTTTGCCATGATGCCAAAATCTTGGTTGGAGAGGCCCTTGCTTCCCGAACGTCCAGTTCCTTTCAATTGTGCGGTGAGTGAGTGCGTGTCCTCTCCTGAAGATGGGACTTACGGTGCTCATCGTAGGTGACATTTCCCCGCTGCCAATCGTTTTCTCGCTGTACATCTATTCCATATTTTGTTGTATTTTCAACAAACACTAGATCACCACGTCTAGTGCAAGAAATCGCTTCTGATGCTACGGTAGCCGTATCCCTTGTCCGCAAGATCACCACAACTCTACAACACGCATCCACATCACAGTCTTCTCGACCAGGTTCACCCGCAAGCGATGAGTCGGACAGCCAAGCTTCTTCATTCGCACCTCGATCTAAGCTGCTCAGATTTTCGGTCAAGACTCCCGTGCGATCCCAAGTGGATTCTTTTCCAGTGCACAAACTCCCGCTTGAGGTGTTCTCTACGTCGCGGACATTGCAGACACAGGTGTCCATCGGTTTTCCGAAACGTCCTCGTGCGAACGGCGACCCTCGAAATCTTCCCGATGGCCTCTACAAGGGGAAAGTGCAGCTTTCGAAGGACATGTTGCCCAGTGTGGATTGGCCCGGGATCAGTGTCAAGGTGAGAGCCGTTGTTATCCGCGACGATCGAGCGTGTCTTATCTTTTCCCTTCCTAGTATTACCTTGATGTCTCTGTTTTGGTCGGCCAGGACGGCGCGAGGACGAGCGTCCCGATCCAGATTCATTGACCTCTTTCCGCATTCGGGTCCATCCTTGCAGGTTTAAAGGCATCTTGTGCTTGTTATCTCCATTATTGTCGGGGTGTTGTGTACGATTCACCGCTTAGATTGTTTCCACACACATTGCATACACTTTTTTAGCCTCCCGTTTGAACTCCCTGTATGTGTAGACTGTAGCACTCTGAATTGCCACCAGGGTTGATTTCCATATTTAGTGTGAACGCGTATATAACTAGCCCGAGTCCTTCAATACTTACTATCGGTACCCCAAACTTACCCCAAGCTCACAAAGGCTCTGTTCTCGCCGTTTGTCCTTGGAATCTCACTCTGATATTTTTACGACCCTCCGTTCGCCGGCGAACCACCTCGCACGGGAAAATACGATGGACTCCGCTGTCGAACACCCGACCACGACTTGGGAAGCAATGTCGGCAGGGAATGTGTTCTATCGACGTCTACAGCTCTATTCAATACCAGGGAAACTTCCAGACCTGAACGACTTCGTCATTGCTGGGTGTCGAAATGGCGGTCCCGTCGGTGCGTTGTCCGCTGGTGCGCAGTGACGTGCGAGGACGCGTGTTGATCTACCCACCTGCTTCCCTTTAAAGCGCTGATGCGCGACAGTTCAAAAATAATAGCTATAAATCGCGTCGGTCCCGCATTTTCGAGATCCCAGATTCAAGTGTTTTCTTCTGCGGGGGAGGGGTTACTGTTACTCAACGTGGGCATCTTACTACCCCGGCACTCTTATATGCGACAGTGCTGACAAGCTAGCGGACAGTGGGATCAGGGGAAGATCATTCGATTTGGATGGACCACCGACGAGCGGTTGGTGGTGCTCAACGAAGAGGGTGTCTATCGGTTGTACGACCTTCAAGGCGACTATCGTCAACATTCTCTCGGATCGGAAGCCGCAGAATTGGGAATCGTAGACGCCCGGGTTCACGAGAACGGGTTGGTCGCCCTCACGGGCTCGTTGACGCTCCTGGAGGTCAAGGACTGGGAAGGCGGCAAGCCGCTCACGCTAGCAAATCCCGGTGTGTGGGTGACATGTACGTGTTTTTGACGCGGAAGTGCTGAACGGCGGATCGTAGGATTGTCCGAGCCGCCGCACGCATGGGCTATCATTCCACCTGATCAGAACATCTCACGGCATGTCGAAGTGTTACTCTCCGTGGACACGACGATTCTTGCTGTGGATAACTTGGAGAGTACAGACCAACGTGTGGCGCGCGGGCCGTTTTCAAGGGTGTCTCCGTCGCCGAATGGCAAGTTGTTGGCGCTCTTGAACTACAACGGTCTTCTGTGGGTCGTCTCCACCGACTTTCAGCGCAGCCTCGCGGAATTCGATACCCAGATGGTTGGCGCAGAGGGGTCAGTCAACCAAGTTGAATGGTGCGGGAACGACGCTATTCTGGTTACTTGGGACAACTTTGCACTCTTGGTCGGACCATCCGGCGACACCTTACGGCAAGTCACGGTGCTGATTGGATCTCAGAAAGAAGGTAAATCATGATGTTAATAGGTATTTCTATGCCGGAGCAACTTTCGCAATCACGGAACTGGATGGTGTACGCGTGGTCGGTCAAGAGGTCTGTGATTTCATACAGAAAGTACCTGGTATGGATGGCGTCCACTTGATGGGTCACAGACTAACTTTGTGGTAGCACCATCGATGTCGGTTTTCCGCCCCGGTTCAACGTCACCGTCCGCAATATTGTTCGATGCCTGGGAGAGTTTCACTCGGCGTTCGTCCAAGGCGGACGAGAGCATTCGGAGCATCCGACCTGAACTTGCAGCAGCTGTCAACGATTGTATTGATGCCGCAGGTCATGAGTGGGAACCATACTGGCAACGCCGCCTTCTCAGTGTTCGTCCCCCTATGAGGTGGAATCATCATTTCCTGACAGTCAATGGATACTTAGGCAGCAAAGTTCGGTTGGGGATTCTTAGATCTCTACAACCCCGGCGACTTTGTTTCCATGGGGCAAGCACTCAAGGTGTTGAACGCGGTCCGATTTTACGAGATCGGGATACCGCTGACCTATTCCCAGTAAGAAGTTAGTCTCTCTTGTTTTCTCACCTTGCCAAGGATTGTATGCGTCAGGTATCAGCACGTGTCCCCGATGCATCTCATCAGCCGGCTGACGTCGAGGAACTTGCATCTTCTCGCCCTTCGGATTTCATCATACCTCTCACTCAAGGCTGACATCGTGCTGAGGCATTGGGCCAGTGCAAAGATCGCGCGCTCCAAATCATCTGCCACTGATACCGAAGACCAGGAGTTATGCAAGGTGATCGTTGACAAGTTCGAGAAACTCGGGAAAGGTGCTGTGAGCTATGCAGACATTGCGCGTCGCGCATGGGAAGTAGGCAGGGCGGGCTTAGCGACCAAGGTGAGCACGCATTGGCTTCCGTTAGTCAGTGTCGGCCTAGCCAATATGGGCTTGCCTTGAAGCTTCTCGACCACGAGACGCGAGCTTCGGACCAAGTACCGCTCCTGTTGGTGATGAAAGAGGACAAACTGGCGCTGTTGAAGGCGGTGGACAGCGGTGACACCGAGCTTGGTAAGTCTGTTTCGACCGGGTCGTAGTAAGGTACCACGCTAAGCGCGACAGTTTACCATGTTCTTTTGCACTTGCACAAGCGACTTCCACTCGGCTCTTTCTTCCGTCTGATCGAAGACGGGGGAGAGCAGCTCGTACTTGCCAGCAAGCTTCTCCAGGTATATGCCCGAGAACAAAATAGGGAAATGCTGCGTGACTTCTACTATAGCGACGACAGAAGAGTGGAGAGTGCTGTCCTCGCGCTAGAGGACGCAAGCCAAATGACGGTGTGTACCCCTTCTGCTCATCTCACTCGCGTTCGTCACCAAGTAAGGCAGGATCAAGCAGCTACGATCACGTCTGTTAAGACAGCGGAAAAGTTCTTTTCCGAGGACAAGGACCGTAGTTTTGAAGCCAAGGTGCGACCCGTGTTCCAGATTCCCGGGTCCAATACGATGTTGGGATACAGATGATGGACGAGAGCGCCCGCCTGCTTGCGATGCAGCAGCAACTCGAGAAGGACTCTGACGGAAAGGTCAAATTCTTTGGACAGAGCGTCTCTCAGACGATACGTACTTGTCTCATGAACGGGATGAGCAAGAAGGCGGACAAGGTCAAGAGTGAGTTCAAGGTCCCTGACAAACGGTGGGCGTCTTTTTGTTGGCCTGAGCGGCGACCTAATTGAATCCCACGTCTTCGGTGCAGGTTTTGGTACCTCAAACTTTACGCTTTGACGGCCCTCCGAGACTTTGATGGTCTCGATGCTTTTGCGCGATCGAGACGGAGTCCAATAGGATACGAGGCATTCGTACGACATCTCGTCTCAGCTGGACACCTCAAGGAGGCTGCAAGCTACGTCATGCGATGTGATGCGCCGAAGAGAATAGAGCTGTACGTTCTATGCGAGGATTGGCGCTCTGCTGGTAGGGAGTGCAAGGAACGAGGCGACAAGAAAGGACTCGAGTATGTTCTTCTTATTCTTGCTTGTTGCCATCTAGCGCGTCATACTGATGATGCCCGTCCAGAGCACTGAAGACGCGGTGTCCAAACTCGCTTGTCGCACGGGAATTGGACACTCTCATTGCCTCGATGAAGTGAGCAGATCGACCATGTGGTGCCCAGTATACATTTTTGTTACGTGTCAGTCATACGGGCTTCTGGATGTTGCTGGGCATGTACTGGATTTATGATCCCAATGACCATGATGTGGGGATTGAAAAACGCTATGTATTGTCTGGTCACTGTGTCCATCCGATTCGATAGTAAACATATTCTACATCGTCGTCCGGGAGGCTTCCTCCGTAAGCCTCACAAACGAAAGATTCCTTCGAAAGTATAGTAAGGCGCGGATGAGGGACACGGCTCTCGGAGCCAAACACCTCTTCTACCGTACTAGACTCGAACGTATGCGTTGGCCGTAGGGGGATTATGAGGTGAAACACGGGCTCTTCGTTCGAAAATTTGGGATATGAAAGGAGGCACCGGAGGCAGTCGCGTATCCAAACAGCATGCTGAGCCTCGTAAACAATGTCGGCGCCAAAGACGACATCGAAGCGGGTCGACAGGACATCAGGTTTCGGCTCTGTCGTTGGAAACGACGACCAGTCCAGAGGACAACTGTGGACAAGGACGTCCGAGCTGCCGGGAACGATCGGGAAATTGGCCTCGATGTTGGACTGCAGGTTGCCGAGCACGGCGGGATAAAAGTCTGTGAGGACAACGATCGCGTGATGGTGAACAATCTTATCCGAGTCTTGCCCATGCAACGCCTGCAACACCTTCGCGACCGTCAACCCGACCAGCCCGGTGCCTGCGCCCAGCTCGAGAACGCGCAGTGGACGTTGACGGGCATGGCCGAGTGGACCGTCAAGGCGACGACGTGCGAACCCAAGACCGAACCGATCAGGATGTTCTGCAATCATCTCTGCGAGGACGCATGCTCCACCCCACGTCTGCGCGCCGACGCTCGCGTAGTCGTGGTTGTCCAGGGGAATGTCCGTCAAGGAGACATGGATCTCGCCGGCAAGCGTCGATCGAAAGGCAAACCGGTGTTGGACTTTGCCTGCGGCGGCGACACCGGCGCAGGTGGCGAGGAGGGAGGCAGCTCGCTGGATGAGGCGGTCGACGCCAGTGGGGCTGGGTGGGGACTGGTCCTGGCGGGCCTCGAGCTGTGCAATGAGCGCTGTAAGCCAACGGATTGCATAGGCGCGCTCGAAAGCGTCAAGTCGAACGTCGTCGTCGTCGTCGCCGCCGCCACCGCCAAACGATGAGATTGGGCGCGACTCTTCGTCGTACCGTCTTCGAGAGCCGCGCACCTGAGGAAGACAGAGCGAGCGAAGGTGCTGAAGGATATCGGAGAGCTGTGCGCTCGTGAACGTCGCGATGGAGGCGATGGGTGGAAGACGAGCCGTCGGGGGTTGGATCATGACCACCGCTGCCATGGACGTCTCCATGAGCTCGTCCTCCCAGTCGTCCACGGCAACAACGTCCGCGTTCGCCCTCCCGATCTCCTCGTCCAGCTTTCCTCCCTCGTCGTTTCCGGGTCTTTCCCAGGAGACGAGCACGACGATGTCAACCCTTGCGGACCCAAACTCACCGGAGCTATTCAGACAAAACATACAGATCGCCATGGATCAGGTCGCTCGGGTGAACGCCCTCGCGCGCAATGCGCTCAATGGCATGTACGATCTACAGCGTATCCCGAATGCATACTTCTCTCTGATGACGCCCTGCGGTCACTTGGTTAGACAAAACGCCTACCAGGCAGGCGTCAATCCAGCCCAAACTCAAGGTTAGAAACCAGGCCCCGTGCCCGACCCTCCATTTCTCCCGTGCTCAAATTTTTTTTCCGTAGCAGACCTCGGGGCGCTTGACCAGGCGTTGCACGCCCTCGCAGACGTGCTCAGACAATCTGGCGTCGGCGCCTACCCAATGCCTGCGCCTGACGCGAGTCCACTGACTGAGCAGCAGCTTATCGCGGACACTACCCGTGGTGTCCAGCAGTTGTACGAAGAGTTCAAACGGATGCAAGAAAGCAGTGCGGTTGTTGCCAACCTCCTGACTGCTCCGGAGAGCGTCGGACGACCCAAGACGTAGTGGTACTCCCTAGGTATGAAAGACCGCGTGAGGGGAATGATAGCTGGCTGACTGATCGTTTTGGCCGAGGTGCGACTATCCTTTGATGCGTAATATGGGTGGGTAGGGTGAATTGTTTTCCGACTTCAGGAATCATGTCCTCACCAAAATCACGGGATTTAATCTGCCTTGCTATGCCTTTCGATGTATTCAGATGGAATACAATACCTTTCACTCATGTACCCAGCCCGATTCTCGACACCATTCGTATTCTATCTGGTACGAGGATCGTTTCAAGATGATTTGGTCAAGTTGACGTAGATTGTGGTGGAGACACACAAGACCTGAAAGAGCGATCAGTCACCTCTCATAAAACCACGTACAAGATCAGACCTCGCCAGGGTAAATGTTCGTGCAAATTTGGTTCAGGTTCGGGTTGTTCGTGAAGAGCGTGCTCTCCGAGATGTTGTGGGCATCCGCGATCCCGACGCAAGTGTCCCCAGATCGCACCACGTAGGTGGTTCCACAGTCCTGGCCTGTGAGACCCAGACATATGATCTATCAGGGATTCAGTGTCAATCTTGCTGTACATCGTATCGCGCGGAGCAACTTACCTCTCCGACGGAGAGATTATTACAAGTTGGGTCGATAATACCCTGGTTGGCAGTTGCAAGCTGGTAGCTACGGGCATCGTGCAAAGATAGGTGGTGAGTCTTCGACACGAGCGGTCTAGCCAACAACCAGACTTACGTGGAAACGTTGTACTTGGCAGATATGCCGTCGCAAGTATCACCCACCGCAACAGTCGCGTTGCGGTCGCAGTTGGTGGGGAGGACGGCTTGGACTATGCAAGACTAAAATAAGAGGTAAAGGCTACCATGTGCAGCGACTGCGTACTCTGCGAAATGGTTGTGGCAACGAATGCTAGAGCGGAGAGGAGACCAAACATATTGACCAGAGGAGCGTGCTTGAAGATGCAACGATTCGAAGGCGAGTGCCATTCTCCACGAAATATGACGTTCCTTTATATCTCTTGTCGTCAGTATAAAGATCGGGGTAGATCAACGCCTCCTTTTTGCAACGGCAAACACAATGAACGCAGGGTCCTTTGGTCTACACTCGAAGTTGAGCGAGCATCATTCCAGAGCGACCCACGGTGTTCGTGGAAGGGCGGTCAACATAAGAAGACAATCCGCCAGGGATCGCTAGGTAACGGTGGGGATTCGCAGTGGCCCCTGAAGCGCAGCGCGTGCCTTGACCCATGAATTCCCATCGAAGAGTGCGATAGGACATTATGGGTGAGGAACCACCGGATGCAACGCGGGTGAATCAAGAGCCTCACTGTGCGCGTGGGCACGAATGTCCATCCTGTGAACCCTTGCTGTATCCTTGCTGTATCCTCGCTGGAGCATCCCCGCATTCTGCGGCCGTAGTGTCGCTCAATCTGGTGATGGTTCAGAAAGCCGGCTCTGCGCGGACAGGATACATCTGGCAAGTCTGGGTTCCTAGGCTCGCAAGTATTAGCCGACGCTCTGGTGAACTTCTTTTTTTGAAGCAATTAATGAGGATTTAATCCTGTTCATAGGGGTATTCTATGGAAGGCGAGTACCCAGACCGCTCCACTTTGGCACCGGATGGATGCTAACTCAGATCTAGCAAGACATCTAGAATAGAGCAGAAAACTTAAACCTCTGGGGGATCTCCTGTGTGTTCTGCGGGATCACGAGGTGACTCTGGCGGCACAGAAAAGCATGATAACCAGTGCGGACCGGAAAATCGACGAGAGAAGGAACCGCGTGAAGTTTGGACGTGAAGGCGGAAGAGCACCACGCGTTCTTGCATCCTTGAAGCTTGAGGTCTTTGCATTCCACACGCCACGATTCGACTGCTCACTGGCACCCGTCATTACTTAACTTGGATAGTGCACCCACAAGTTCTCGAAGCTCGCCATTACTCTACCTGCTGCCTATGCACGTAGAAAGGTATGCTGTTCCGCATTTGCATCAAGTTAATTCTGGGCCACTCCGAAACGCAATCAGAGCGGATCCTGAAGCATCGAGTCCTAAGCTACACGTAAGTACGATGAGCGCCCAAATCGAATTGAGGGGCGAACTGTCGCCATTCAATCGATGGAGGATCTCTTCTCAAACACCGTTGGGGTATTCCTTACTGACTCTACCTTCGCGCCCTGCCAATGGCAGACACACCAACGACAGAGAAAAAAGAATTCAACACAAGGTACTTGACAGTGGGCCATGCGCCACGAGTTGAATGTAATTGAGAATGCGACAGAGATCCGCCAGAAGTATTGTCGGCCACCTCGGAGCGTGGTTTTACTCTGCCAAAGCGGGCTGTCGGCAAGGCGGCACGAAGGACTGAGAAAGCGGACCCGCCCCCGCAATGCAACCCGACCGCGTCCTGGAGATATAGTAGACGGCATAGACACTCCGAAGAACATCAATATGGGTACCTTCTTGGTGTGCTCAAACTACTTATCGGGAAGTCAAGTAGTGTTCTGTGGCCAACGTGTAGATTATGGGCTTGATGCCATCTACATTGCCTTCAGGTGAATCGCAGGCCCAGTGGCTCTCACTCAACTCGTGACCACTCCAGAACCAGAGCCCACAAAGACAACACCTTGGAGTTCTGTGCATATACGCATAAGCCGAACGACGCAGCTATGAAGTAACCGTGTCGCTGGGTATTCCATAGACTCGTCGGAAGTCACGGTGGTGCATTAATGGTCTTCCAGAAGCTGCAGCGGACAATGACACCGTGGCGCCATGAAATGAGGAAATTGTGCGGCCGAGTCGCACCCAACCGAAATTGAATCCGCTCACTCAGTCGTTCTGCGCAGACACTTTGAGAGCCCTGATATTATTAACAACCGGGGTGAGGATAGACAAAGAAAAGGTTGAGTCGCTGTTTACCGTCGGAAAACATCAGAGGAATGCATCCCGTTTGGAGCTTGTGTCAGGTTCATTCCGTGAGTAGTTTCAATCGAAAGGGTTATTCCGTCGCTCTCTTGCGCGTGGCGGAGGGAAGTGGAGGTGAAGCACCTAGCCAACTGGTATAGGAAGCGCTTTGGGTCCTGTACACAGTCCATACCTCGATTACCACTCAAAAATTCTCCAGTGGATCAGTGGTGGCGCCCAGACATCTCCTTCGTCTATGGCTTAGACAAGTGAACGAAGCGCCCCGAGCGTCGTGTCCAGGTGCTTCCCTATTCTATTCCAAACAGTGAGATAGAGAATCTGAGGCACGCTGAGACGACGAGTGCCATAATGTGATTCGAGGCTCGCCGACACGACCGTGACCGTGGGCTGGTCCAGCTCGGATCCAAAACGAAAAGGCCGCTGTGGCAGCGACTTGCCAGAGACGGTCACGCTCCAAGAATGTCCTCTGACGAAGTTCTACGAATAGGAAATCGTGATGGCACGGTAGGAGGAGAGGCACACGATGTTCGGCGCAGATTAATTGTTCCCGGACGGAGCCAGAACAACTTGATGGCTATGCTCCAGCTGCCATCGTGTTTGGCCTCGATGGTTGGGTTTGCGCACGAATGTTATGGACATTGTCCGAAGTGTATCATCTCAAGACGTGTCCCTCCAGTGCTTGCTCCACGAAATCCATATTGGCAAGTTTCGATCAAAGATGGACCAAAGGCGGATGACGACGGGAATGTCCCATTGGGCCGTCACGGTGTGGTGGATTCTAGACCGAAATAGGTGGCCTGCAGCCATGCTCCACCAACACAGCTTGGCTCAAGTCGAATGCATCACGAACGCCACGATCATCCAACTTGACTACGGCGTTGTCAGGGTTTGGTTCCAACGGATCGTTCAGAGGGCACAAACAGCGTGCTCCCGGTGATTAATGGGTTTGTCAGAACAAAGTCAGCGCGGCAGACCAACGGTCCTGCGGCGTCTTCCGTCCAGGTGATGCTTACTGTCTTCGCCAACGTACCCCATTTCGGCGTGACGTTTGGACACGACGCTATTTCTGCGAAGTTCGAATGCACTTTGGGACAGAGTAATATTGCGGCGCGACAGGTTGTTGGTCACTGTTCTCTCAGACGTTGTGCCCGCACCACAGGCACCCACATGACATTTATATACACATAAGCGGTGCTGGTGGTAACTAGAGGGCATATCTGAACAAGGGGCTGTCATCCCCAAGTTCCCTGAATCCGTCTTTGTGACCGTCCGTGATTCCATGTTCGCTGCACATCTTCTCCTTGCACATGTTAATCCTGTTGTAATTCCACATCGCAAACAGAGACAGTAACATTCTTGAGCGGACGAATCAGTGTACGGGTCATTCACAGCGTCATGGGTGGACATACGCAAGGCTGATCCAACCCATGACCGTTCCATGGCCAATATGAAACCTCGGGGGATCAAGGTAGATAAAGGCAGCGCATATTCTACAAACATGGATCCCCAGCAAAATCTATCGATATTATTTCCCAGGAAGTAAAAGAATGTTGCTCACCCCCCCAGGTTCGAGAGTCCGATAACGATGCCAATGGCGACACCACGCTTAATGTCTCCTCCGGCGTTTGAGCTAGCCCATGCGAGGATGACAGGTACAGGTGGATACGACCCCATTGCAGCGAGTATAGAGCCGACATACGAAACATCAGGTCTCGTTTGGGTGTATAGAATGATGAATCCTATCAAGGCAACGATTCCCCCAGCAATCACGTAAGGTCCACGAAGTTGGTGTCTGTCAGAGTAGATCCCGGCAAGGATGGTGCATATAAAAGCTGCAACAAAAGGAGGGGCAGAGAGGAGTTGGGCAGCAGCAGCAGAGAAACCGAGTTCATTGATTATGGTTGGTATGAAGAGTGAGATCGCATAGCCTGGAACGAGAAAGCTGGCGCAAGTGAGCATCAGAAAGGCCCCCACCGGTCTGTTCTCCACATACCCGACGTATATACCAAATTGAACATAGGTTTTATAGTCTTTGAGGGCCTGCAAGATGAACTGAAAATTGTAATGGGTAGCGAGATTTTGGGAGTCGACTCTCAGCAATTCAACAATGTAGCGTCTTTCAAGTTCCGTCAAAAACGGCGCTGTTTCAGGGTACTGAGTAGAAGTGAGTAGTGATAAAGGGCTAAAAATATGGATGAACGAACGTCGCACATAATGAAGGGGCTTGGAAGTGCTATTAGAACGGTAGCTGTAAGAATGCAAATCAGACCATCGCATCCAATGTAATTGTACACTAAAACTCACCAATACCTTCCAGGCAGAACTAGTAGTCTTGGATAAGTGCGTCGCAGTGCAAAAATATTTCGCAATAACTCACGATCCATTGCCAACCATGTAGGCCCCCGATACTGCCAGAGTTCAATAATAAGCATGGGAAAAAAGAAAAATACCATCGCCTACCCATTCATTTTTTCAATGCCATAGCTTTTCGTAGGTTAGCCGAAAGCTATACTAAATTCAAAAGGAATGACCTCACGCAAGAATACCGCCAAACGCGCCAGACACGGTTATGGCAGAGAAGAATATCGCCATACGCTTTGCCCGCTCAGCACGGGGATACCACAAAGAAATGTAGTATGTCACGCCTGGAAAGACTCCACCTTCCGCCAGGCCAAGGAAAATCCGGGCGCTAAACACGAACGAATCCAAGGTCAGTGATAATGGTCAGCTATTTTTTAGACTCTCTTACACAATGAGTCCTTGATATGTGTTCACAAGACACATCAAGGTCACGATCAGACCCCAAACAGCCATAATTGTAGGTACTGGATCAGCATTTGAATCAGTAAACAAATCGCGTAAGAGATTTGGCCACTGTACTCCATACAGACGGCCGGAAGAGCTTTAGTATAAGATTTCTGCAAATATTATTCGATCCACATGTCAGATATGTGCTGCTTGTTGACTTACGACGGTATTTCAGCAAGACAGTACGGAACCTTGGCATGCGTCAGTTGTGCCTGATCACAAATATCGACGTAGATGCGCACATAGAGTACCGCAGCAGCAATGTTATACCTAAGTCCAACAAGGTTCAAATCAGTCGACATGCCTGCGACTCTGGCATTGGCTAAAATCGGGCGTAAGAAGTGGGTACGTCAAGATATAGAGCATACCCACCGATATTGGAGCGGTCTCTACAGCTCAAATATTGGTCAACCAAGCATGGAAAAGAAAAGAGTGACTCACAAGAAAGAGAGGAGGCACATCAACGAAACAAGCGGTAGGATATGCCGATCTAACTTCCTAAGTACCTTGGCACGATCTTTCGAACTAAGTTCTACAGCATCCCTGGTGGCACTATCGAAAACATCAAACGCGGCATCCTTATCGTCAACGACATCTACGGCAAGCAAGTGAGCGTAGGAGAAATAATCGTTCATGACTAATCTCCACTTACCCAGGACCATTGCAGCAGCTTTGTACAGCACCAATGGCAACTCTCAACTCACCAGACGGTGACCCGGGGTAATTGAGGGTACATATACTTCCCCGAAACGAGAGCGCTGCGGCCGGTGATCAAGACCTAGACCGATGGTTTACGTGCTCGTATTTCTTTTAGATGCCAGTGCCTTCATTACGGACACGGGCAACCTGTGCAGTGCGCGTGATACGATGATCACCAGATACTGCACTGGTGCACTCCGATCCCATCGGTGTAGCCGCTGGCACTACAACCTGTCAGCCAATCCAGACCCCATGGCTTCCATTTGGGAGGCGACAACGCAGCGTTAATGTACATCGGTACGGAGGCCAGACCGAGGAAGGTAACTTCAGGCAGTGTTGCGCTGGTAGTGTGACACAGTGCACGTGATAGCTGTCACACCGTTTCTGTCACAAAGGATGATGAACACGAGGTGATGCGATCAACGAACATGGAGCTGGACGCTGTTCTTCCTGGAGCTCAATCGCTATACCATGAAGTATCCGAAGGTCTCCGGTATGTCAGAATCTCCGCTTTGTGTACTACTCTGCATCGTTCCGATAACCCCAGGCTATGAGCTTGTCAAAGAAATCGGTGGAGGTGGCTTCTCGAGGTAACGTCACTCCGAATACCTGTCTACTCTTCTGGTCTCACGACCGCGTTAAATTCAGCGTGTTTCAAGCCGTGGACTCGAAGAACCATCGGGTGGCTGCCTGCAAGCTGATCTATATTACCGATGAGACGACAGACAAAGATCGTAAAATGGCAGACAAGGAAATGAAAATCCACGCTGCACTGAAGCATCGGAATGTACTTGAATTTATCAGCGCCGTCATTGTGGAAGCCAAATATAAACACCATTATGTGCCTGGGATTTATATGCTCCTCGAGTTTGCCGCAGGAGGGGACTTGTTTGACAAGATCGGTAGGTGTGATTTCGGGCGCGCGATAAGTGTCGCGTTGTTTATGCCCGATAGCACCGGATGTTGGTACAGGAGACGATGTGGCGCATCTATATTTCAAGCAGTTGGTGGACGGGATGGTACGTTCCCTCCACCTTGTTCCTTGGTGCCCCAGGCTGAACCACATAGAACTTCATTCACGGGCAAGGCGTATGTCACAGAGACCTGAAACCTGAAAACTTACTCCTTGATGCCGCTGGAACCCTTAAGATATCGGACTTTGGTCTTTCCGCTGTCTTCAAACAAAAGGAGACTGGGAAGACGCGACCGTTGAGTGAGCGCTGTGGCAGTCTGCCATATATTGCGCCCGAAGTGTGTCCTTGCATCTTTCTTTGATTTCAAGGTTGACTGGTACGGTGATAGCTAAATTATGGGGTCTTGTATCAAGCAGAGCCAATTGATATATGGGGTATGGGTGTCATCTTGTTCGCACTCCTCGCTGGGAGTATGTCGTATAAATTTATTCCTGGGATACCTCTCAGCTCTTGTTTAGATACCCCGTGGGATGAGCCAACTGATCGCAGCCTCGAGTTTTGCAGATACCTTTCTGGAGAGATCTTCAATGAAGCACCGTGGACTAGATTTGGCACTGACGCACTGTGTACGTTGGCTCTCTCGTTCTTGTAGCACTCACCAAAGTTTTCGCACAGCTCTGATCTGTGGCATGCTTACCTTGGAGCCCGAGAGTCGTATGACAATGTCCGAGATCTTTGCGCATCCCTGGCTTTCAAGGCAAGTAGGAACAATAATAGACAGGCACTACCATTCATTCTCCTCAGACCGAGCCAGCTTGCTGCACGGGGCGTGCGGGGACTGGCAGAAGAACTTACCCAGTGTTTGCGGAAAAATGGCGATCTCATGTACGCCAACCCAGATTTTTCGGATTCTAGGTGAGCGTTTTCGTAACCCATCTAAGATCCACTGGTTATATGACATGCATGCCAAGCTCGCGCAAAGACGCCGACGGCGACGAGATCATGTCGACCACTCAATCTCAGTTCACGCAAACCCTCCTCCTTTTCGTGAGTCATTACTCCTCTCCCTTTTCTGATGGTTGTCCGCCTCACGTTTGAACTGGTAGTCCCAAACCCAAAACGGCCAAGAGTACATTCCACAGCTGACCCGCTTTTACACCGCGATCGGACCTGGCATCCTCGTGGATCTGATCAAAGAAAGTTTAGACATGCTTAGTGTAAAATACAAGGACGCCCCCGTTGTCCCGGAGTCAAGGGCAATGTATCGGCTTCGCGTGGGCGGGTATGACAAGCGCAAGATTGTGTTCAAAGGCTGGGTCGAGCTCCAGGCCTTCACTCGCGCGAACGTCTCTGGGGCATTCTGTGTAATGCAGCGTGATGTGGTGCGTCGCGATATCGATTGGGAATGTAGTTGGGGCTGATACAGACACGTTTTTCGTCCTGGGCCAGGGAAATCCGATATCTTGGAGGCAATTCTGGAAGGCGTTGATTCTTTCGTCCCCAGTTTCCCCCCACGTACTAAGAAAGACGAATTCGCCCGTCCCGGCAGGTGATGACACGATGTAGGAATGCATGATCACATTATATATACTTTTGATTACCTATGGGTATCAGTGGAACATGATGAAATCCATGCCCTTTCACAGATACAATGCCCATCAGAAGCGTGTAAACACCTAACTGAGCCTTGCAAGCAACCAATCGTAAATTAAATTGTTGGATGCTCGTAGATACAGGGAAAGAGAAGACCAAGATTACATGATACAGAGTGCAGATGACAAAAGATATCGAGCCAATAAGAAACCGAAGAGATAGGCAAACACAGCCCTCTACACTTCCTGGCTGGCACCCTCCTTCTTGCCTTTGCTGTGGCCGACATTAGTCATGCACACCACCAAACCGACCAAGAGAGCATACCTGGTCTTGCTGGGTAAAAGTTCAGGGTTGATAAAGGGGACAACGCCTCCTTGAGAGATAACAACATCACCAAGAAGCTTGTTCAACCTAGCGGGAGGATAACATTGAGCAAAACCGACATGTCGGATATACTAAGCCCATGACTTACTCCTCATCATTTCTAATAGCAAGTTGGAGGTGACGAGGGACAATACGTTGTTTCTAAAGAGCCGTCAGTTCCCTAATTAAACGAAAGCGAACCCCCAGCAAACCTTGTTATCACGGGCGGCATTTCCAGCAAGTTCAAGAATCTCAGCAGCTAGATACTCCAAGACCGCTGCAAGATACACTAGCGACCCATATAAATATCCGACAGAACAGCAGGCAGGGCGGGCACGTACCTGGCGCCCCAGCACCTACACGCTGGGCATAGTTACCCTTTTTCAATAGACGGTGTACACGACCGACTGGGAATTGGAGACCGGCCTTGGCAGAACGGGATTGCGCCTTGCCCTCAGTACCAGCTTTGCCACCAGACTTTCCAGCTTTGCCTGTAGGTTCCATAGGATTAAGGATTGCGCAGGGAAGCGCCTCAGAAATGCGCACCCTTTCCGGACTAAAGGACGACATGTGAGACACATGTCCATCACAATGAAATGAAAATCTAACGAACCATGTTTGTATTGTACAGATATACAAGGGTGGGTGAAAACGAGTAATGGGTGGTAGTGGTAAGAAGTCAAGAGTGGTCTGTCAACAAAGTGTGCGCGACCCGCGTCAAATATATACAGGTCACGTGACACATGCCGAACCCGTACACTTCCCAATTGGGCAATATCAATTTTGATCCCGAAATGTCCGTGCGCCGTCCAGTGAGCGTATCGCTCAGACGTGGCTTGCCAGTCGCCCGCTGGAATTCTTCCTCGTCGAACGTCGTTGATAAAAAGATATCCGACGTTGATGCACCTCTTCCGTTATTGCAGCGACCGCTTGGCATCAAGAACCGGCCAGTACCACACAACAGAACATGGGACGACACGAAGAGGGAGCTAATGGACCAGGAGACGCGTCTTCAACAGCGACAACATCTGTGAGCACTTATTTGTGTCTGGACTAAGTCCTCTCTCATCTCTCCCAGGATAAAAGAAGTCGGCAAAGGCTACTTTACAGATCTGAATGCTACCCGGAGGTATGGTGGCAAAACATGGATAGCACCCAATGTCGTGATCAGGGACGATGTAAGTTCCGTGATACATTTCACGGGTTTTCGTTGAGCATGTTCCCTAGAAAGCACTATATTTTCCGAACATTTCTGGATCTCGATTAGACACACGCGCTCAAACACACACCACTGATATTTGTCGCGGTCGGATATCTGTAATTGCTATGCTGTCCACCAGGATGTCGGAGGTGCGCAGTGATGTCGTGTGTTGGCGAAGTGATGACCGACGAACGCAGGTACACGTCAAAGGATTCGTTTGGCCAACGCATGCACGATACTCAAATCACCGGTTATACCAATACGTACAAATCAACTTGCAAGAAAACCTTCTCAAGTCATGGCTTGTGTCTCTGTTCTTGTCGTCCATCGCGAGGACAGTGCCCAAGGAGTTGCATCCCACGTATCTGGTGTCCAATCAAAACGTAGAGCTTGTCCGCGAGCCCCTCGGTATGACGAACCGGCATATCGGGTACGTATACTTGGTGGACGAGAACCTCAAGGTACGGTGGGCAGGATGTGCGGACGCAAAGGTGGAGGAGACACAGGCACTCGAGACATGTACTGGCGTTCTACTGAACCGGCTACTCCAGAAGAGTAAGAAGCGTGATAGCCTAAGTTGTTAGTACTTGGTTGTTTGTCCTTGTTGGCTACGTGTCTCGCAATTCCATCCATCTTTACAGACAACCACGTCAAATGGCCTCTCCCGCACAAAACTTGCCTCCTGGCTGGGCTGCAGAATGGTACAGTCTCGCGTTCTGGACAAGTCCTTTTCCACACGTTAAAAACTTGTAGGGATGCGACGCACCAGCGATTCCTTTTCATCGGTCAGTTCCCTTCAGTATCTGACTCGTAGCGAGCCCTGACTGTTCACAGAGACTGCAAGCGGAAGATCACAGTGGGAACCACCCGTCCAGGTCCCAACCGCGCCAATAGATGCGCAAGGTCCTTCTGTCTCTCCTCCTCCGGCCCATGCGCACACGAAGCGTCGCCAGTATGCCGCCGGCCAGACACAAGCTTATTACGGCGCGAATGACACCCTCCCTGATCCCGCCTATGGCACTGTCGGGGTCCAGCAGCAGCAGCAACTGACGCCTAGTGCCCAGCTTTTCACGCCCGGATTGGCAGCAGAGCAGGGTTTCGCCGGACAGCAGCCGCAATATCATATGCCTCTCCCACAAGAGCCCCAGTACATCAATGCCCCAGGATTTGGACAAGAGCCTGCTTACTACCCTCCGACAGCACCCGTCAACCAGTTGACGGATCACTTTAGTCAGATGAGCATGGGACAGAAACCACTGCAGCTCTATACGGCGAATCTGTTGACGTCCCCACCGGACCCACGCGAACTGACTCGTCCGCCCCCAGAAATTCGGTTGCCGCCCAATTCGTGCATCACTACATCTCCTTACGCGAACGCGGACCCTAGCTACCAGCGATGTACCCTCAACGCCGTTCCAACCACGTCTTCTCTCCTCAACAAGTCAAAAATACCACTTGGGCTCGTGATTACACCGTACCGTACTGTGAAGGAGGGGGAACAGCCTGTGCCGCTGGTCACGGACACAGTGATCGCGCGCTGCAGACGTTGTAGAACATATATTAACCCATATGTCCAGTTCATTGACGGTGGGAACCGGTACGTGCCCTGCAATCTCGCTTTTCATGGCTTGACTTTACTTTATCTTATTCTAGTTGGCGGTGCTGTATGTGTAACATGTCGAACGAGGTGCCTCAGCTCTTTGACTGGGACCAGGCTCGAAATCAGCCTGGCGATCGATGGTCTCGGGATGAGTTAAATCATTCTGTTGTGGAATTCGTCGCGCCGACCGAGTACATGGTTCGGCCACCGCAACCAGCGGTGTATGTCTTCCTCATTGACGTCAGTCACGCGGCCGTCCAGTCAGGTATGGGGTCACGCCTCCTACTAATTGGCGTGGTTCATGTACCTTGCATTCAGGAATGGTCGCTACTGCGACGCGTACCATCTTAGAGAACCTGGGTCGTATACCTAACGAAGATGACCGCACCAAGGTCGCATTCGTTGCATTTGACACGTCATTATATTTCTTCTCATTGCCTGTGCGTTAATGTTAAACTTGGTTAATTCTTGGTCTCAACCGCCCTGTATAGCCTGGCACGACCGATTCCTCTATGCTGGTCGTTGCAGATGTCGAGGATGTCTTTTTGCCAAAGCCAACTGACCTTCTCGTCAACTTGGCAGAAGCGAAAGCGTCATTGGAGTCTCTCCTTGGTAGGATTAACGACATGTTCCAGGACAACCACACCGTTGGAAGTGCTCTTGGTCCTGCTCTTCAGGCAGGTTTCAAGCTGATGGTATATATACGGACAGCTTTTACTTTTTCCCCTCATGCCTGATGGTCCTGCAGGCTCCGATTGGCGGGAAAATTGTAGTGTTATCCGCTTCCCTTCCCAGCGTTGGTGCTGGTGGTCTCAAAAATCGAGAGGACCCGAAGATTCTTGGTACTTCCAAGGTATGGTTTACCCACCGCCAGGTGCTAGGAGTTCTTATACAATGACAAGGAATCCACATTACTTCAAGCGGCTTCGCCGTTCTACAAGACGTTTGCGATCGAATGTTCGCGTGCGCAAGTTTCGGTGGATATGTTCCTTTTTAGCCCGACATACCAAGATGTTGCCAGCCTTGGTACGGGCTTGTATTATAATGTTATAAATCTAAGAACTCATGTGGATTACAGCATGTCTTCCCCATTACACCTCTGGCCAGACATTTTTTTATCCTGCATTCAATGCATCGCGCACTGAGGACGCCATCAAGTTCGCTCATGAGTTTGGTGAGGTGCTTGCGATGCCGATCATGCTCGAGGCTGTCATGCGTGTTCGCGCCTCAAAAGGTAAATCGATTCTCCACTCTCTTTTTGGTGTAATTTATTTCATCGACTCCAGGCTTGCGGATGGCATCGTTCCACGGAAACTTCTTCGTCAGATCTACAGATCTGCTCGCAATGCCCGCAGTGCCTACCGATCAATCGTATGCCATTGAAATTCAGATTGAGGATACGATAACGGCGCCGTTTGTCGTCTTGCAAACTGCCGTTCTCCATACGACATGCTACGGCGAGCGCCGGATTCGTGTCATCACACTGGCACTCCCCACGACAAGCAATCTGTCGGAGGTGTTTGCTTCTGCAGACCAAGTGGCTATTGCGACGTTGTTGGCGAACAAGGGCGTTGAGCGATCGCTCACGCACAAGCTGGAAGACAGCAGAGATGCGATCCTGCAACGCATGGTGGATATACTATCGTCGTACAAGGGCAGCATGACCGCAGCAGGTGCAGGTGCGAGCGCACAGTTGGCTATTTCCGAGAATCTCAGGATGCTCCCGGTACTGGTTCTTGGACTGTTAAAGAATGTAAGATTCTTGCTGATTTTGTATCACTAGGTGCGAAGTACTGACATGGTCCTTGCGCTAGGTTGGTATCCGCCAAAGCGCTCAGATTCCCCCTGATCTTAGAGCATATGCCCAAGCACTGCTTACGTCACTCCCATCGCAAACACTCATTCCCTACATTCACCCCGCGTTCTATTCACTACATAACATGCCTCCCGAGGTGTTTTCAATCATAATGTCCCCTGGCCAATGCTGAACTTGTTTTGCAGGCGGGTACTGTGGGAGAGAATGGTGTCATTATGCCAACACCGCTGCCGTTGACTTCGGAGCGCCTTGAACGACACGGTTTATTCCTTATAGAGGATGGCCAGACGATCTTCTTGTGGGTTGGCCGCGATGCGGTACCGCAGCTCATTTTGGATGTGTTCGATCTTCCGAGTTATGAAGTCTTGCGTGGTGGCAAGGTAAGCGCTGTTCTGGCAATCTCAATTGTGTTCTCGATACCAGCCAATTTTCGCTCTGGCAGACGACACTTCCGATCCTAGACAACTCTTTCTCACAACGTGTCAATGCCATCGTCCAAAAGACGCGCGAGCTTCGGAGGGGGGTGTACTATCCCCATTTATACGTTGTCAAGGAGGATGGCGAACCACCATTACGTCTGTGGGCACTGAGTTGTCTCATTCAAGACCGTGCGGACGTACTGCCAAGCTATCAGCAATTTATCAACCAACTCAAGGACAAGGTCAACGGGGCGAACAATTACTGAGGCACGTTGTGGATAGAGTAATTTGTCGATAGCTCACTCGATGCGTCCGACGGTCGTGTTAATTCTAGTCTTTTTCTCTGGGTCATCAGTGAACTGGCCAGTGGTACTGACTGGTCCTTGACCATCGACTACCATCGGTTACCGTTATCCGTTTCTCTGATGGTCGCACGAGATCTTATCCTTCAGGGACACCGACGATTCGCCGACATTTCACCGGATGGCTCGAGTTTCACACTGCCGAGTGTTATCACCGAATCGCATATAAATCAATGTGGGACCACACCGAGGGCAGCCAAAGACATGCAGACCACCACCAGCGTCTCGACCGCCCCAGATCGCAGTGCCAATCCACGGCACCCGACAGCTCGATCCAGCGACGACCATGTCCGCATTGGAGACCGCATCGAACTAAACGAGCTTCACAGGCAATCCTCCCAGGTCAATTCGACTGCCACCAATCACGCCGTCGCGCAAACCACGGCCCAGTGCCTCCGCGAACGTGTTCAATTCGCCGCCCTCTGTTGGACGCTCTACCTCTTGGGGTGGAACGACGGATCGACAGGCCCATTGTTGCCCCGGATTCAAAGAGTCTACAACGTGCGTGTCTGCTGAGGTGGGACGTTGTCACGAATACGAAATTAACACGTCACGACAGGTCGACTTTGTCGTTGTCTCCCTCATTTTCGTCTTTGCTTGTGTCGTGCGTTGTCGGGCCGCTCCTGCTGATGTAGCAGATGCTGATGATGGCATGAACAGGGATTTGTGACAGGCGCGTTTTCCAACGTGCTGCTGAACGATCGATATGGGTTTGGCAAGGTCATTTCTTCTTTTATTCTTTTTCAGAAAAAGTGTCGGCTTGGGTGCTGATATGTAGCGGTTTTGTATCATAGGTCCTCTTGCTTGGTATGTCGTCGATCCTTTGAGCACGTCTCTTTCCCGGAAAGCCAATGATGCGCGGGTTGATCTCATTATTTTGTCCTTTTTTCAGGATCTGTACTTCAGGTAATTGGGTATAGTATCGAGGCTGCCACACTGCCGTTCCCGGCATTTGTGTTGGGTTATGCTATCAATGGCATCGGCATGGCGCTGCAAGTCTGTCGCTCGTCTTCAGTAACCAGCATCGTTGCTAAGTTCCCTCCTAGGATTCTCAAGCGAACGGTTTCGTGGCCAGTCTCAAGGACAATGCGGAAGCCAAAATGGGCCTATTGCACGCAGTACGTTTTGTTCGTTTTTTTCTGGATTCGGCTGAACGGGGGCTAGGCTTATGGTATGACGTGTCGTGTATTGCGTTTTCACTCGGCGCTCATGTATCGAACGTCGAAGGCGCTGGCGCACTCTCGTCGCCGCTCGTCGCCACCCAGTTTTCTCAGCTTCCTTACTGGTCTTTTCACTACCTCGTCTCGCTGGGCATCGCGCTGATAAACACCGCCTTGGTGGTCGCAGTGTTCCGCCTGAAGAGCCAGGATGGTCTGTGCTTGTCATGGCTCGTGTTTTGACGCTCACATGACTCGAAGAGTGCTTGGCCCAAATCGGACAACCCGTAACGGAGCAAAATCAGAGCGAAAACAGCCACCTGAGGCAGATATTTGGATTGAAGGAAGTGCACCTTCTTGCGTTCTTTATCCTCGTCTATGTGGGCGTCGAGGTTACCATCGGAGGTATATTTGTCATGGCCACACCTATGTGTTGTACCAAGTTCACGATGACCATCAGGTTGGATTGTAACATACATCATTGATGTCCGAGGTGGCGGCCCCTCGTCTGGGTATATATCGTCAGGATTTTTTGGAGGTACGCACATGCCGGAGAAATACAGTTCACCCCACCTACCCATTGACGAACAGGTCTGACGGCAGGCCGGGTTGTCTTGCTATGGCTCAATCGGAAGGTATCTTGCGTCTGTTACCGAGCATAGCCATTTCTCACCCCTTCAGGTGGGAGAACGAAGGGTCCTGTTTATTTACGCTCTTCTCGCTATCGGGCTGGAGCTGGTCGTGTGGTTGGTGCCATCGCTAATCAGTGGTGCCGTGTCTGTTTCGATCATTGGCGTCCTGCTGGGCCCAATGTATCCGATCACGATGAACCACGCTGGGCGGGTGTTGCCCGCCTGGCTGCTAACTGGTAACGTCCCCCTGTTGAATGCGAGCGCTTCAGCGCTGACATCGGGTGCGGCAGGTTCGATTGGATGGATCGCTGGTTTCGGTCAAGCGGGGTCGGCGTTGTTACCGTTTATAACCGGCGCGATCGCGTCCAGGTCGGGTATCAGTGCCCTACAACCTCTGTGAGTGTAACCCGTTTTCTTCAGCAGGGCTACACACTGAGGCATTTGCGTGTGTCCGTAGGTTGGTGGCGATGATGGTGATCATGATGGTTCTCTGGGCGCTTGTTCCCGGCAAAGGGTCGCGGCGCTCAGATTGAGAATGTTCAAGGTAGCGTGGTGCCAAAAATAGGGCCCCGACCTTATCAAACATGACAGTATGCGGTGTATTGATACGTGGTATGAAACGCTGTAGATATGTAATCTCTCGACTTGTATGAGTGAAGCTATGTGGAGACCGGCCGCAGCCAACGACGGAAACACTGAAAGTATTAGTGGAGAAGATGCTCGCGTTCAGGCTCTTGTCGCTTTCACGAGATGGCGAGATGTGCGACGGTGGCTGGTCACGGTCACGGTCACCTATATGCACGCGCAGGCCGGTGGTAAACAGACTTGTGCAAACAGGTTGCCCCCTCTTTTCACTCCGTCCATGGCTCAACCTAACATGCACCACCTCGCCGACGGCCTCCAGGTGGTCGCAAACGAACTCCCTCTGCTTGCAAATCTTGCTCCCAATGTGCAGTTTGTGGCATTGCAGAATCAGATTGCACAGATGCAAAACCACATTGAAAACCAGATGAACCAGGTGCAGGCAAACATACAAGCAAATATGGACCAGATGCAGGCAAACATACAAGCAAATATGGACCAGATGCAGGCAAACATACAAGCAAATATGGACCAGATGCAGGCAGACATACAAGCAAATATGAACCAAATGCAAGCAAGTATTGACCAAATCACTGCTTTGTAAGTTTTGATGATTCTCTCTCCACCTTTGCTGATAGCTATTCTAGCCAGAACCTACAGCCCATGAGGCTGTATAATGCCAGTGCAGGTCTTGCAGTTCTACATGGGCTTGTTGGACCTATCCCTAAAAACCTACCAAATACCCGAGATGGGCTTCTTTCTGCAACAGGTAAATACTAATATATAGAAATACAGTCATTTCTAAACTGCTATAGGGCAGCAATGTAATGCACTCCTTGAGCATTTGGGCCTTCCAGTGGGTGGAACTGTTGCAGAGAGGAAGCAGCATATTGCCACATACCTTGGTGTCACAATTGCACCTCTGCATGCTGGCACATCACTCAAAGAAGTGGGAGAGGTGGAATAAGAACATAGTAAGCTAGTTTACACAATTGATGAAATAAAAGAATGCTATTGCTAAGGTGGTTAATCATGTGTGGTTGGGCAAAACCTACAGGGTTTCTGGCCTGAAACAGGCTCTGATCTGTGTATAGGCAAGATGAGCTGTGGGGGCAGGATGGGTCCTCACAGTCAGCTAGACTGTTGGAACACAGAGGTGCAGGTGACATGTGTCAAGCAAAGGCCAGATGACCCAAGGTCATCTGGGACTGAGAGAGGGTGCAGAGGGTGGGTGACAAAAAGAACAGGCTTGCTAGAGCCTGTGCTCTGCACAAGTGAAGGGAGTGAGAAGCAAAGAAAAGATGCTGCCTCACTTTACTGACATGCAGACCTTATCCTGTGCTGCCTCATGCCTCAGCTTATGTAGAATACCAATAGAGTGAGTCTGCTGGCCTATCAGTCATGCATACACCTTACATGTGACATCATAGGTAAATTGTGATTTCTTGCACCCATGTACAACATGTGACACGCATAATGTATGTACACACATGCGCATGAGAACAAAAAGGGAGAAAAAGGAGAATGTGGGTCCAGCCTACACTCACAAACAATCTCGTCAAACGTGCATCCTCGCCGCCAGACACAAGTCCAAGTCCAAACACTTCAGCGTCGGAACGAGCCACGCCAGCTCCTGCCGGGCTGCCTTTGTGATCGCCGCCCGCGCCCCGCGAATCTCGAGGATTTCAAGCGGGCAGCGTGAGCGCGCCAAGAACGCCTTGAACACGTCATGCTGCCACGCGTCCGGGACAAGGTCCATGCCCCGAACGTGGAGACGCCGTAGTGCGGGTAGCGTGAGCGCGTCCAGGAGGTAGCCGGCCCCAAAGACTACATCGATATCCAGCGAGCGGAGCCCCGCATGTGTGAGCACTCGTTGCGAGTGATTGTGTGAGATGAGGACGGGCGAGAAACTAAAATCTTCGAGGTGCGGACAGAGCGTGAGCAGGGCCAACAAGAGCGTGCCGTCCGTCGCTTCCCTGGTCAGCTGGCGCGTCGCCCGGCTGAACGTGACCTGCAGCTGGGTGAGGTGCGTCCAGCCGGGGTTGAAAGCGGACAAGGTGTCCATGCCCAGCGAGACTACATCGAGGGTGAGACTACGTAGCCGCAGCTGGGACTGGACAACCGCCATCTTCTGCGCAGTGCCAAGGTCGCCGTCGAGCGTGAGGTACTGGAGCATGGGCACGTCCTTGAGCAGCAAATCCGGCGCGGTCGCTTCGTCAAACGTGACGTGGAGCCGCACGACCCGGCTCGTGTACGGCTGCAAGAGCTCCGTGACCTCGTATCGCCATACCGGATTGCCCGGCGGCCGACGGGTATCGACGGCGAGCGACAGAGGACACCCCCTGGAGCGCGCGAGCCAATAGTGGTAAAAGTACGAGCCGCACTGTTGTATCCCATGACACGGCCGAACCGAGAGCGAACACCACAACCTCGGCGTTCCCAGCGCCACACGCCGCCACCCCCTGCAGACGGCCAGAAGCAGCAGCGGGGCGGCGGCCGTGTCGGGTTCGACGTACGTCTGGAAGGGGAGACACCGCAGAAAGATCTCGCCCAGGATCTCGGGGGGCAGGCGTCGGATGGAGGATATCAGGCCCTGGTGCGCCTGCATCGAGGCGACGATCTGGTCGCGCTTGTCGACGAGCTGTTGGTGGATGTCGCGGATGCGCACCATGATCGATGAGACGGATGCAAGCTCGGCAGTGACCTCGTCAAGCTGGGCCCGGCGTTTGTCGACGATCTCAGTGATGGCCCGGACGTCTCGGCCGGACGCGGCGTGGTTGGTGTTGCTGTATTTTGAATAGGGCGTGTCAAGGGATGGAAAGTGCTGGCATATGCGAGTCAAAACCCCTGAAGTGGTGGAGAGGAGACGGAAAGAGACTCACATTGGCACATGGGTCGGGAAGCTGTAATTCCGAAAAGAATCGGAAAAGGACAGAGCGAGTAGGAGACCACTTACCAGCATCCGAAGGAGCTCGTCGACGGACATGGCTGGATGACGAGGGGGAGGCGAAAGGCCCGCGATGCGGCCAAGATGGGTCTGCATGTGGCCTGTGGGAGAGGAAG
>JBBPLS010000031.1:0-106636 GCA_038089895.1 Boletellus ananas | reverse complement strand
AGGGTGAGTTGATGGAAACGCCACCGGCCGCGCCATGATGGAGGCGCTGTTGGTGAGCCGGGGCAAGGCGAACACGACGCACAGGCGCGATGACGTGATGCAGACGATTATGGGCGGTGTGGCTGGATCGTCGTGGCTCGGTGTCACGTTCGAGTTGCGGGCAACCTCCGCCTTGTATTCAAACCAGAGAAGGAGGAAAAAAAGGTTTGCGATGGAACACCGGACGCGTAATGCGCATTCGTATCCATAGCACGGCGTTAGCCAGGCATCGTCAAGATTAGGTTGGATGATAATTCCCTTCACATGCACAATACTGGCAAGAACGTGTACGACATCGACCCAGACGCGCCTATATACGCAGCAGCACAGTAGTGTGATCTCCACTCCGCAGACAAAAAATAAAAAACTAAAGCGGTCCGTTCATGCAATCCGTCTAATAGCCTGTACCATTGCTTTGACATCGATCGGCACCTCGCCGCTGTCCTTGTCGCTCGGTGGGGCCACCGAAGGGAGCCCTTTGGCACCGTATTTCCTGGAGGAAAACAAAGTTCAGTCACCGAGCTTCCCTTCTCGTACAGGCGCCACTCACCGCCCTTCCTGCCACGCAAAATACTGCATGTTCAGGGACCTGACCGACACTTCCACGTCCCGAACAAACACCCCAGGCGGGAACATCTCCATCACCGTCGCACGCGACGAAGGCGGCATGCACACGCTGTCCGCCAAATGATCGCCATACACCCCGAGGATAACCTTCGAAAACCACGAGCAAGGATCAGCCACAACCAATCAACGCACACACACGCTCACCGTGCTCTGCGCGATCGCCCTCATCCGATCTATCCAAGGCGTCTCAGAGGACACGACGTGCACCCTAAAGCCTTTCCCAAGTTCGTCGAGCGCCGCAACCAGCGCCTCGTGATCCGCATCCCTCAACTTGGGCCCACCCGTTGCATCCTGGCGCGACAGATACGTGACAACCGTCTCCGTCTTGGTCAACCACGCCTTCTTTGGCACTTCCTCGGCCACACCCACAAAACGAGCGACAAGACGTCGTATCGGCTCCCACCACTCCTTGGCTGCCTTGAGCTCGACCAGTGGGACCGCAAAAGAGGGTATATCAGTCCTAGCCCGGCGCGCTGCGCCCTGGTCCGCAACGACCACACGTTTGAGCAGGAACGGGACGTGCAAGAGCGCATAGTCGTCCCAGTCTTCTTCAAACATGAGTGCAAGCGTCGGAAAGGCCGCCTTGACAAGGAATGGGTGGAATCCACTCGGCGACCTTTCGCGCAGGACAATGTCTTCCGGATCCGGCCGCTCGCCCACAAAAGTGGGTACGCGTGGATAAAAGACACGTCGCGGTGGCGGGAGAGTCGGCGCCTCGGGTGACAACGACATGTCTAGCGCGCTGTACGTCCGCCAGAGGGAGAAGAGCGTGTAGTTGCCTGTATGCGGGTGAGAAAAGTGCACCATGGTAGAGAGCTGCGGACATACTCGGCGATGCGTCCGCAACGAGCCAGCTGACACCATGAACGCTTAGTAGGCAGAGGTTAAGACACGGTCGCGTGATGGATGAGAGATACGCACACACCACCAAACGAACCCAGTACCTCCCTTGCCTGGGCGGTGGAGAGTATCCGCCAATCAACGAGTTTGGGAACCCCATGCAAATCCGCACCAGACGAAGCGATGGACGACAGTTGAGGATAAGACGGGTCGTTGGTCACGATAAACAGTGTACCGTTCAACATGAATAGATTGTCCATGACCGTGTGCCCTGCATCACGTCTGAGCACCAACTGACGGACCACCGTATGGCGCACCTGGAACATGCTTCAGCACCGTCGTGGTCGGAACATCGTCGCCCCAGTGCAGGATCCCGTCGTTGACACCAACCGAGCCAAAAATCTGTGGTTGGAACGATACGACGACAGGTGTGTCGTTGTGGGCCTGTTTTCTGAGGTTCTCGGCGACCTGCGCTTCTTCCCAAGTCCAATTCCCATAAATCACCTCGTCCCAATCCTCGTCTTCGCTGACCGAGTTACGCTGGGACTTGAGACCAAAACCATCGCCCGTGAAGGAGCGTTCGAGATTGTAGAAAAGAACAAAGGTGGTGAGGGAGAAGAGGATGAGGGAGAGCTCCCGACGACTCGGTGGCGAATACCACACCATGGTCAGAGTCAAACACCAATAATGGTAACCAATTCTGGTAAGTAAGATGCGACATTTACTTGCTAATGATCCCCGCCAATCGATAGCGACGCGATGTCTACCGTCGTCATCCGCTTCTTCCCCTTTGTATCCTCCGCCCAATTCTCATAAAAGTTGGTCTCGTCCTTGTGTGTGAGATACGAGTCTTCGCCGTCGGGAGCGGAGACGAGTCGACCAGGCCCATCCCAGAAATGGAACGCCTGGCTGTGCACGCCGTAAGACGTCGGCACCACCTCCAGCAGATCCCCCCTTGCTATCTCGATGGCAGGGATCTCTGACGCAGGCAGTCCAATGAGGTACGCCAACAAGCATCGGATCACAGAGGAATGCCCAATAATCAAAAGATCTTCCTTCTCCCGCTCCAGTTCGATCAGTACTTGTTCTAGACGCACTGTAGGAGCAACATGTGAGGAGGTGTTTCGAGGGCGGTTCGAGATGGGGGCATACCAGATAGGTCGTGATAGCTTTCGGCGCGGGGCGCACGGAACGCATAGGGATCTTTCACGAACCGTGCCCACTCCTCGGGGTAAAACTTTTTCGCTTGGTCCGGTGTGAGGCCGTCCCAAACGCCCGGGTTTATTTCCGACATTTGCGGCTTCTCGATCACTTTGACCTTGAGCTTGGGTGTGCCTTGCTTGGGTGCGATCGATGCATCAGACGCGATGGAGTCCGAAGACAGGCTGGAATTTGTGGATTGCGCGGTAACGAACGGCCAGGCGGTATGGTGAGCACGACGGCGCGTCGAAGTCCAAATCTGGGGACGCGGTTTGGTACGGTACTGAGCAGCTGGAATATGAGACATACTTTCAGGCGTCGATCACTTGGGTTATATCCACGCTGCTCCAAGGTCCTCGCCCTTCTTTCAGTGACAAACTCTCTCAATTTCTCTGCGTACTCCCATCCGGCAGGCGAGAGGTCGGAGTCGGCCTTGTATGAGTGTTCGATGAGAGATTGTCCGGACTGGGACATGGTGTCAATCTCATGGGCCAGTTCGAATCAGCGAGGGGCTCTTACACGCGCAAAGTAAATCATACGAAATCGGTTGTGAATGTTCATCAGGAAAAATACAATTCGCGACTGAAAAGGCGTTAGTCTTTATCGACACCCTATATGGACCACCGACCTGCAAGTACCCCCGGATGTCCTACAGCACACGAGATCAGGTAGGTCATGATAACGACACGCATATACCCACGTTGACCATTATCTTCTCTCCGACCTGGTACGGGTCAGCATGTTCCTTGGCTGTTGCTAGTGTAAACTCGTACATTGACGATGCGGATGAACGGCCAGTTGGTCTCTGTAATCGTCTCGTATGCCTGTTCTCTATCTCGTATACGACCATAGTAATCCTCGACTGCCTTGTCGGGATCCCATCCGCGGTACTTGAACATGGTCAGTACCTCGAGTGACGCAAGAACGGAAATGGGACATACATCCGGAGAAGAGATCTTGACATTCCGAATATTGGTCTCGATTATTTCTTTGTTATCGCATACCGACTCTGCACGAAGATCGGTCGTGAACTATGACCCTTTGGTCCATGGCGAACACACTCGCCTAGCAAGATGACATGGATTCCTTCCTTGTCGAACTTTTCTGCCAGAGACTGTCTGGCAGCCTTGGTGCCATTGTTGGCATCGTATATGACGACCTGGCCACCTGCCTCAAAAAAGTCCCAGATAAGTTTCTCGCACCCGTCAGAGACCCTCTTGCGGAGTGCCAATGTTTCGGGCGACTTTTCGCCTGACGAGAGTGTGAGAACAGGCGGTGGGCGACGTACGGATGTACGGATGCCTGTGCGCACCGAGGATAAAGTAATCGGGAGGGAGAGACTGTGCGCCGCCGAGGGTCTTGCGACGGTAATCACCGAGGGAGACTACCTGGGTCTTGACGCCCGTCCAACGAAGATAACGCTCGAGCGCGCGGGATATATGCGTCTTTCCCCGCGCGGGTAGCCCGACGGTCAAGATGAGGATCTTGCCCGCATGCCAGAGCAGACCAGACGCAGTGGTGTACAGCGGGGCTGCCATGGTAGCCGGGGAAGAGATATAAATGATTACATAACGTGCTCGAGGTGCACATCCAACAGTGTCTACTCCCAAGGGCTACTTGCCGTTGGGTACAAAGGATGATATGGCTGCAGCTCTGTAGTCTTCCATCTCCTGATCGAGCTGTGCAAGAGTCTTTTTGACGCGTCGTGGACCCTTTTTTTGTCGGCGTCGAGACGCAACTACAACGTGGGGACTGGATACTGGACGCTGTTTGCGTGTGCTAGACGAGGACCTATCGACCGAGTGCGGACAAGAGATGCAGCAGGATACTTACCCGGGTGCAGCATTTGGCGCGTGATCATGTGCGGGTACGGACGAGGGAATGTTTGGAGCACCGAGGCGGCCTAGTAGAGATGGCTGCGTCTGTGCGGGAGGTGAGCTTACCGCCTGGGCCGTCGCGTCGACCACGATCTCGATCTTTATAGGGCGTCCTGGAGGTACGGTGCGGGGTTGCTCAACGCGGACGGCGGGGGACACTTACGTCCGTCGACGAATTTGCCATCGTACTTTGCACGGGCCACGGCTGCGTCGCCGGAACGCTGGAACGCGACGACGGCCATGCCCTTTGAGCGACCCTGGGAGTTGTAGATGAGGAAGACCTCTTTGAGAGGCCCGATGGTCTTTCGGAAGAGCTCCTGTTGAAACGCGCGTCTGGGTGGGGCGAGCGAGGGCAAGGAGAGGACTTGCCTCGACCTCGAGCTCGCCGACGTCGGGGGGGAGGCGGCTGAGGAGGATCTTGCTGCCGAGGTCCTTTTGTTTCTGGTCACGCCATGCGGGGGGGACCAGACCGGCCTGGTTTCCGAGGATGTGTCGCTTCGGGCTGTGGTAGCTCGCGATGCGCTGCATCTCGTCGACGGCGACTGCGACCGACGCGAGGCAAGTACATCAAGCACAAACACGCACAAACACCCGTTCAGGGGCTTTTCCGTTTCGGGCCGATATGCCGATGTATCACGTGGGAACGTGGATCTCCTTGGTCGAACGATCAGACCGACGTCGCGGACAGGTTTTTTCTCTTCTGCCATCTGCCTCCCCTGGCCACCGCGAGACTCGCCATGGACCAGATGGCCTCCCAGGATCACCAGCAAAAGGACTTTCTCTCCTTCCTCTTCCCCGACCCCGCCCCCGACCAGAATCGCACCCAGGACGCTCGACAGCCTGACATCTTGCCCGGCACTCCGCTTCCCGCTCATCGCACACCAAACGCCCTTCAGACTTTTTCTGGATCAAACAATACCTCCTTCAACCAACAGCCCCTCGATCTCATGGCCATGTCAAACTTGATTTCTCTCCAGGGCTTGGACACTCCCCACACACATCTTCCCTCTCCCGCGGCCCTCACCCCGCAGATGCTCCTGGAACAGCAATACAAGCTCACACAATTACATCAGCTTCAGCAGCTCCAGAATCAGATTCAGAACCAGATCTTTCAGCAACAGGCAAGTCTCTTTCTCTCCTCGCCGTCGATTCTCCTCCAGGACGATCACTTGCCAAACATTAATCTCGCACCGATAGCTTGCCCTTATCAGCGGTCAGACGTCTCTTGCAGCACATGAAACCAACCCCGATTCTCAACGCGACCCGGTCCCTCCCTACAATGGCCTTCCGACGCCTTGTGCGTGTGTTCCCTTGTTACACTCTCGTTTCTTATCCCTCTTCGTTCTCAGTATCTTCTACCGAAATAAGGCCCACGAACCCAGACTTCATGCCTCGCCTTAATCTGCCATTCCAGAACTCGCAGCAATCGCTGTTCCATTCTCACGCCTTAGACACCATGCCACTGCCTTCGCCGCAGGAGTCGTCCGCGTCTGCTCACTTCATGAGACACCCTGGGTCAGCCTCCGCACCTGCCAACATCGCTTTCCAGACTTTTCCTTCTCCCCCGGATCTCGACATATCTCCCCTCACCAGCCCATGGCTGGAGGCTCACCCACAGCCACCGAATAACAGACCCGCCAAACGCACAGCTTCCCCCTCGGGAGACGACCCTGCTCATTTGCCCCGCAAACGCAGCACCCCGATCGTGCTTGCGTCAATGAAGGTCTCTCGGAACGCCAAGTCTGCTACCTCCACCCCGCTCTTGCGTTCTACACGAGCTCGTCGGAACAGCTCTGTCAATGAGACGGATTCACCGTCCCCAGTAGATCTGGCCATGCCTCCGCCTGCGCCACCTAGGAATCCTTCTTCTCCCTCCGCGCCTACAACCACGCCGGCTCTGCCTGCCCAAGAAGAAGTTCGCATGACGCCCGTGACGCCAGCAAGCATCATGAATTTGGGGCGACTTAGTGTCAGTAGCAGTCTTGCACCCGTGGCTCAGCTTTCTCGAGTGGACAAGGGCAAGGAGCCCGCCAAAATCAAAGACACGACGCCTGCGCCCAGGGCGCCCCGCAGAGCAGGCCTGCCGCTCATAAGCCCCGGTCCAAAACCGATCCTTCCTGGTGCGTGCACAGCATCCACTCGCATGTGAAAACGAGCAAGTATACGCTAACATTCAAGCAGCTGGATCGGCTGCACCACCAAACAGCTCGCCCATAGTTTCCCCGGCAGCGCCAATCACGCGTAAGTCGCATAAAGACGCCGAGCAAAAACGTCGGGATTCGCTCAAGACGGCGTACGACGACTTACGGACGCTGTTGCCCCCAGTGCCCCTCCCGTCGGACGACAACTTTCCGGACGAGCCCATTCTCCCTGGTGCCCTTCCTCCACGCGGGCCCCCCAAAGCAGGGGGCGATGGGCCGAACAAAGGCGTGAGCAAGTTACAGCTGCTTCGTTGTGGAAACGATTATCTTCGTACACTAAAAGCCCGTGTTGACCGGCGCGATGCGGAGATTATGGCGCTTCGACGAGAGGTGCTTCGGTTATATGCGTTTGCGGGAGACGAAGCGCACGAAGGCGACATCGATCTGGAGCGTGATCTGGACGCGGTGGAAGCTGGGCACCCTAGAGTGGGACTGTCTGGTTTGGACGAAGAAGGCGACGATGATGAATGATGGAGATAAGCACTGGACAACTCGACTATCCCGTATGTCGTATGTACCATGTCGATTTAATTATGCTAGGTCATCTTTCGCTGGCAGAGGATAGAATATAATTTTCTGCGCGAGCGACTCGATGGGTATCGATGATACAATCTTCCTATCCAGGAATGATTTTCGTGGAGTTCGGAGTGTGAACTAGACAGAACAGTCAGCGTCAGCCACCAAATACTCGTCTTCGAATATGGCACAAGGCGTTTCTCGCAGTCCCTTGTGAGTTCACATGTCTGGATATTGGTACCAACGCACATTATGCACGTCCCAAGGTCGGTTGTCTTTCTCGTCCACGTCGCGCTCGAAGCGCCACTTGTGGTGCAGACCTTCCTATCTCCCGCATCCATCCCCTTTATGCAAATGACGAACACGACTGTCGTGCTGCTCAAGGCAAGTCTGTCTCGTTGTCTTCTGCTTGCTCAACTCATCCGACGCCTTATCCGGCGCGTATGATTCGCACGCATCTACAGCTGTACGCAGCTGTCGTCGCCTCGACCTGTATCGCCTCCATACTCGTGTATCCACTCCCAGGTGCGTCCCCACCGGGACGTACCCCGACACGAACCGTTGACAGACGCACGCGTCGTCCGTTTACTTGCTTGTCTGTCTTAGAATTCCTCCCCGGAAAACGCGCCCTCGCGATAGCGCTATGCTTCTACCACAGCGTTGCGTCCACGGTCCTCTACCAAGCCCCCCGTTTCATCCCACACACCTTTGGCGCGTGGTTTGAATCGTTCGTATCTCCTTTTTTCACCTTTTTTTCACCTGTTCGTGGCCGTTGGGCATGGAAACGAACTGAAATAAAATATTGACAGGGCTAAAGTGACGCCTGAGGTCATGTGGGGCACGCTTCACGGGGCGTTGGGGCTCTTGATGGTCGTGTGGTGGCAGTCGACACTGCAGTATGCGAATGCGGTTCGCGGGAGGACGTAGACGGAGAAGGCTGGGTACCTCGTCTTCCTTTATGCGTCTTGGGTGTGAAGGTAGGAGCGTATGCGAGCACTGGGATGGATCAAGTTTTTTATTCTTGTCGACCAGCTGGGACTCAAGTAAACTTGGGAATGTTTACAACATGTATCCCGTTTAGCTCAGTTGGTAGAGCGCGTCACTAGTAATGACGAGGTCAGTCGTTCGAGTCGGCTAATGGGAATTTAGTTTTGGTAGGCAGATGCCCATTATAGGCGCGAACGGAGCTCTTTGGTCGATCTACGGTGAGGCTTGTTGTTTCACACAGCACGTTTTGCGGTCCGGCTCATGGCATGGAGACCGTGACGGATCTACTTAGTAATGTGCTCGTCTTCTTTTTTCTTGATGACTGCTGTTCGCTTATTTACATAAGCGCGCGACAGGTTACGACGATAATGCCATGTCGAGTTCCGAATCCGACAACGTCGGTATCACACTATCGTTTACATTCTCCGAAATTTCGGGAGAGGTGGGTTGATGTGCTCATTCTCCGAGCATGCCGGGTCGAGTTTTTCCCTCACTTCCCTCAGGTTGCTTGCACCATTCCCGGAGACCGTCGTGGGGTGCAGTACGGTGCACGGTGCGTCTCGTCGCGCGTGTATCCGGATGTACAACTCCTCTCGACGTAACCGGCGTCCTCGAGTCGCCCCGGGTGGGGAGACGCTCACACAGGATGGCTCTGTGCTCTCTCCCGCATGCACACATGCGCACATACGTACCCCCACACGCACCCACATTTCTCGGGATATTCTTCGCGCACGCATGTGAAGGACGGCCACCCCGGTCTGGGAGTCCGTTCCTCCAGCCAAGCACACAGATCATGATCTATGGTCTACAACACCTTCCTGCCCCGCCCTACTCCTACCTCTATCGACGCCGGGTAGGGGGAGATTAAAAAAAGAAGACGAAGAAGAAGAAATAGCGGTGACCGATGGCCGTCCTGGCGGCAGTGATACGCTGGAACGGACGCCAGAGTGTATCCCAATACGGCGCACGGGACGTAAAACGAACGTTCCACGGGCAACGGGAGAACGGACATGCCCGTGTAGTCTTTCCCCTCGAAGAGTGTTGTGGTGGTATTGGTGCCTCGAAGCCGGACGGTTCTTTTTGTCGGTATAGAACCGCCGGGCGTAGCTCACCAATATTTTGGTCAAGCCTCGGAACGGAAAAAAAAAGGGCCCCAAACTCGCAAATCGAATCTGAAGTAGAATGCTTACAAAAAAAAAAAAGCCCGGGTACACGCGAAGACTGGAGCGTCAAGAGAAGAAAAATTACTTTTCTTCACCCGCCCCCGTGGAGTAAAAAGCCCCACTCGGCCCCATGACACGCACGGGTCGCATTTGGTGTTGAGGAAGACGCACCGAGGGCAGGACATACACAAACTGGGTCAGAAAAGAATGTAGGGATTTCTCTGCCAGAATCTAAAGACCTCCTTGTCAGGTGAGACCGATGAGACTGAAAAAACTAGAATTGGGGCCACCTTTATGCTTGTTGTTCTTGCCACATTATGTCGTGCTGCCTGTGAAGAACAGGCAGGCTTCCATCGACGCAAGCAGCCTTTGGACAGCCTCGAAAAATATAATCCGTTTTTGGACTTGTCGAGGTGTCGGACGTTTTCGTGGACGGCGTCACAGCCCCGATTGTTTTGTTCGGTGGGGGCCGGCCTATGAGTGACTCGAGCCTATTTGAAAATGCCTTTGTTGTTCCGGCTATCACCTGGCCGACCCTCACCGCCCGTTCTAGCTCCAGGCCTAGTCCATGTGTCAGTCGTTATGGGGGTTCAAATCTGTTGGTCGTCTCAAGGAAGTTAGGCAAGCTCACAGGTCCATATTTGCGCGGGTCGGAGCTGATGGTGACAAGTTGCACTGTTCGCGTGGGGTCGGTGAATACATTGGCGGTTCACGACAAGATCCGCGCAGGTCACCGACGAGCTTTCGGGGCCACCAGTCTGTAGGGCACCCTTGGAATGCACAACAGCATTGTCTGACGTACAACATGTGGAGCACTACACGCTGACCAGGCGCCGGATCGCCACGATGGGTAGGGCTCTGTCTGGCTCCCTAAAAATGAATGGCGCGGCCGCACTGACATGCTGTGTTTTCCGATGTTGATGTCAAGGGGCACCAGTGTCAAACGCGTCTGCGGATTATTGACATGGGATGGGTCCAGGGAGGGTAGTCATGCAAGATCGTCATTCTTATCCGAGTCCGCAGGGACCCTGCTAATTAAGTGACAGATAGACGAGTGGCTTGCGTTTGAGAGTTTTTGTGTAAAACAGAGGCAGGACTCCGAGGCCGCATTGACTGTCGTAAATCCAAGGTGTCACCCGAGGGCGTGACGCAAGTCGTGTTTACCCGATGCCTGGAGGACGTGCTGCGAAGCCAAGGAATGGGTCATATGATCCGGTGGATAAGCTCTAATACCGACCTGGAAGTGAGCCTCCCCGGTTTGGAGAGGTACCGCCTTGTTATTACCTATTATAAAAATATATCTCGGCGGAGAAATATGGGTAAAAAGCAGCGTTATAATGATAGCGCGAGACGAGCCGCTCAAGCAGCGCCCACGCCAACAATAAGAACGCGGACCCACGAAGGGTGTGCAGCGGACGGGAAAGCGGCTGACGGGGGCACGGACAGCGCATGCCAGCGTAGACATGCGGCAACAGGGCTGTGATGCCAGCGGTATCGGGAAGAACTCGCGGGATGCGGGTTTCTGTTTAGAGAAAGATGCCGTGAGTGGTTGACACGAGGTTACGAACCTGGGCCGGGCACATGAAAGGCCCCGGCGTTGGCAGGAGGCCTGTTCGGGAGCGCTGGCCAAGTGCTCGGTCGTCCAAACGACCTCTGGGAACGGCAACACGAGCACGCCACTGAATGGGCGCCAATTAATTTGTGCGCCAGGGCTGTGACGCAGCTGGCCATGATGGGGGCGATTAAATGAAAGGTGGGCTGCGAGTGGGAGCGCGACCCTGATCGCTCGCGATGACACCGCTCTCGTAACGGCCGCTGGGGGGGGCGGGCAGGCGAGCGCAGGAGCGCCGGCCAAATGGAGCGATGGAAGAGCAGAACGAGATGATCACGTTCCGATATGGCATCAACGACGTTGTTTGGTGGTGCTTATCCACGTGCCGTAAGCACAGACAACAAGCTTAAGAGGCTTTAAACGCGACCGCCTCCTCCTGTGCTCCCCATGTCCCTCCTCTTCCCGAACCACCACCCGCTCCCCCTCGTCCCCCACAAGCGACAGCGTCGCACGGCCACCGCCGTCCTCGCAGGCGACTTCGACATCCGTCCCGCCAGAGACGTCCTCACGAGCCTCCTCAACGGCGTCAGTCCCTACAAGGAGGTCGAAAAGGACGAGGCTATGCGCAGGAGCAGGAAGCGGGAGCGGCGGGAGCGCGACAAGATGAAGCGGAGGAAGGCAGCCGCAAGGCCCCTCGACAAGACCCCAGCGGCCGAACCCACCATCAGATCCACCCCTACCCTCCTTGCGCAGCCGGCACCCGCCCAGACCGTCAGCGCCCCCGCCATACAGCCTTCCTCCTTTTGGCGTGCCCACGGAACCAGCCATCGCCCTACAATACACATCGCCACGATGCAGCGATCCGTCTCCGTCACACCCCCGCCCATGGCTTCCTCGCCAAGGTCTACCCCCGGTCCGTCCGACTGGTCCACGACATCCCGAACGTCCTCCAAGCGTCCTCGCACGCCCGATGATGATTCGCACGTCACGGAACCCGCAGTCGCAACGTCACCGCCCCCGCCCGTCCCTTCGCAGAGGAAGAAGAGAGTGGCTGTCAGAAAGGGCTGGAAGGGCTGGGTTGAGGGCTCGCCACCGCCATCCGAAAAGTTGATCAATCTGGATGCCGTTCCTGTGCTGCAAGAACGGCGCACGCGCAGTGGCAAGAGCTTTGACGCTATCGGGGTCGGCAAGGACAGCTGGGTGTAGACCCGTAAGCAGTCCTGTCCCCGTAGTGGCGCGGTAGAAAATGCTGGCTGATCCACAGGCGGCCTCAGGTCTGTGTCTGAATGTTTCCCCCATCTCGCCACTCCACTGGCCCATGCTTGATTGAAGAAAATGTTTCACCACCCACCTCGCTGTCCAGCTGTCCCACTTACTGTACAACATGCACTGCACTTTGGATCGCCGCACCGCGCCCGCCAGCGACCTCATCTTAACCGTCACTCCGTTTGGTTTGGTTCCGTATGTTTTCTTTATTGGTGTCACTGTACGCTGCACCTTTTACTTATCCGTTTCTGTTGCTACAACTATTCCCGGCACCACAATATATCTCGCTCGGTATAGACAGAATGTGCATCCGTGTTCCACTGGAATACCATGACCTCCTTCCCGATTTCGTGCGTGCAGCAACAGGCCTTTAGGAATCGGCGTGGCAGGGTAATTTTGAGCACTCGGACTGGCGTGGTCGATTGTTTCCGGCTTGGGCGTAAGGAGAGTGAATTGACTGCCGGTTTGATTTGTGCAGAGACCGGAAGTTGCCCTCGGCAATTGCCCGCGCACCTCCTCGTCAGGCACTCGCTGACTTGTCGTCCACGATGATGGCCATTCCCTTGCCTGCCCTCCCAACTCCGCCATCATGGTTCCCCGGCCACATGAACCGCTTCACGAAGCAGCTGCCTGCCCTCTTATCACGCACAGACGTCGTCCTCGAGCTCAGAGACGCCCGCCTCCCTCTCACCAGCATCAACCACAACCTCGAGAGTGAGTCACACGCGCCTTTCTTTTTTTCCGTTCTCCGTCGTTCGGTCGCACGTTATCTCTGCCGCCGGAATCAAGGGACGGGCATATTTTATCCCATCCTCTCACGCTGTTGTATCCCATCACTGCTTCGCTCAAAACGGCTGGCCACATGATGATGTCGGAGCCTTGGAGTTTCATAAATTTGTTCATAGAAGCCGCCCTCGGCTGTCACACTATTCAGGGTGACGACTATCTCGACTAACCCGCTCTCTCTTCACAGGAGCGATAAGCAAGTGGAGAGCGGAACGGGGCAGACATGCACCCCTGATAACGCCGTTTTCGGACAGCCCCACATCCCCAGCGTTGCCGGGGTACGGTGGCAGGATATGTGAGCGCATTGTCGTTCTAAACAAACACGACCTGGTTTCAGAGTGGGGCGTAGAGGTACGTTTTTGTCCGCTCCGTGAATCTCCCTGCGCCGAACACAACACAAGCCGTTCCGGAGAGCCATGGCAACTCGTTTTCCGGATCAGATAGTCCATTTTGCGTCGTGCAACAAACCTCGGGACATCAAAACCTTGGGCGAGTTGCTCGTAAGTATGTCACCTTTCCCCGTTTACACCGTGTGCCCCATCTTCACCGGCCGCGCACGATGTCACTGTTAAAAACAAAACAAAAACCCCTTGCATCTAGACATAGCCAAGACCAATCCACATGCGACGGAAATGAACGTGCTCGTCGTTGGCATGCCAAACGTTGGAAAATCCACGTTGCTAAACTCCTTGCGGAGTTTCGGAATCGCTGGTCGTACGTCGTGCCGTCCCTGTTCCTTTTCTAGCCCTTTTGTGACTTGCCCTGTTTGACTGTATTTTATTCGCAGGCACCGCCAAGGCACTACAAACATCCGCCCAACCCGGTCATACGCGCGCTTTATCCAACCGGTTGAAGATATCGGAAAACCCGTTGATCTATTCCTACGACTCTCCCGGGGTCATGCTTCCCTTCCTTGGCAAGGGGCAACAAGGCGCCGAACGAGGTGTCAAGCTCGCATTGATTGGCAAGTAACAAAAAATGTCGGGGATACAATTATGAAAATAACTACAATACAGCCGGTATCAAGGAGAGCTTGTACGACGTAGAGGCTCTCGTCAACTACCTGCTGTACAGACTGAATGTTTTAGATCCCGTCTGTAGGTGCCTGTGTCTTTTTTTTCTTGATACTAACCCGCCTTTTTTTTATCACCGTACCTTTGACTCAGCTCCAGCATATCTCAAAGTCTTGCCAGAAGGTTCAGAGCCGACAACGGACGTGTATGTCTTCCTCGAACACCTGGCCACGCGACTCGGTATGCGAGTCCGAGGTGGCGACGTGGACACCACGCGGGCCGCTAAATGGTTCGTTGATTGGTGGCGACGCCATGGCAGCTTGATCTCTGCTTCGGCACCACGGTTGGTTGGCAGGCGTATCCTGCGTGTCCCGCCGGGTGAGAGCCATCCACCGGGCAGTTCGGCCAACCCGTCCGGATCCGTCTGCATCCGACGGGGGTGGGGATTCGATTTTGAGTGGACAATCGGAGTCGACGATGTAGAGGCGGGCGGGGAGGACGTGAAGGAAAAGATGGGGGCGTGCATCGATGCGCACATAAGGGCTGCGGAGGTGCAAGAAGAGCTGGGTGGGGACGTGAGTCAGACGCAGGAGAAGAAGCGGGCTTGGGAGGAAAAGCTAGCCAGGAGTGCTGCCAGGAACAAGGCCAAAGTATCGCACAGGAGCGGGTGAAAGGCGCGAACTAAGCGCAAGGTTTGGGCGTCTGGGTATGTCGACCAGATTTTTCTTTACGAGATAATGATGGATTTTTTTTTTCTGTGGTTGACCCTGTCGGTGGATTTAGACAAGGGCTAATGGTGCAGGGACTTGATTTCTTCCCGGGGAAACCGGTGGGTCGAGCCGATAGAACGTCAGGATCTGATAGCTGTCCATTGCAGATCTAGTGTCAGTTGGCGCCCGATGAGTACCCTACCAAGACATTTTCCGCGATCGTAAATGCGTCTGGTACTTTGGTGACCGTCTCTACGATGTCTTAACACCTGCTCCCAAGGCTTGATATAGATGTTCCTAGCGCTTCGGATCTCGATATTGAGTCCTCGAACGTTCATGTGAGACGTGACGAGCGTGTCCATTAGACAACGTTAGTCACAATGGATGCCGGTTGTGCCCCGGTTTGGGAAACAAGTGAAACCCGATGTGCCTAGTGGGTCAGTGGCTGCGAAGAGATATGGCCCTCATTGTCACCGAGACTCGCGAGAGCCGGGGTTTTTCTGTCTAGGGGCGCCTAGTGCATTGTAGGGGAGAGGTATTTCACGCTACCCAACATGTACGTATCTAACCTCCTCTTTTCAAACAAAATTGTACTGTCCCGAATAAGGTCTGGACATCTCTTCCTATCGGTTTACCAAACGCTGGTGAGTGTGTAGCGCGTTTTCATTCCCGTTGACTGCGGGCCCCTGTGTGGGGTCAGGACGCACTTTTTTTTCCCCGAGCGGCACGTGGATGTGATCTGTGTTGTCAGACTACCATGTCTGCTCAGCAAATAGACCTAATTTACCGGATGCGACCCGCAGGCAGATCTGCGCTAGAATGCGCTTGCCATTGTACACGCCCACCTGTTTTCCTTTGGGAATAGCAGAGTATATGAAGCCACCAAAATGGCGATGCAATGTTCTACCACCATCCCTTCCGCTGCAATCGTACATTGTAGGAGTGGTCACTCACGGGAGTTACAAAGGCGATCAGTGCGCTCCACAGATTGACACACCAGAGCCCCCACCTGTGCCCTCCAAACTGCAGTGCAACAATAATAAGGATCTCCAAATGGTGAGCTCGCACACACTAGCAACCTCGAACCGAGTGTATCGCTGGCGAGGGTGAGGACGGTCCACGGAATAGGCCAAAGAAGTTGGAGACAGTTTGAAAGCGACGCACCTTGGATGCATCCAGATTAAAACAGAGGATCCGGAACGACGGCGTCCAAGGGAACGTGGTCCAGACCACTCGGCACATTGTGTGCGGGTATCAAATCAGGCGATATTAGGGACGATCGAGTGGGTGGCATGGTGGGCAGCAAGCATTTCCGGTCAAAACTCGATGCCTCAGGCTGAAGAAGATGTCGGCACAAGTACTGGAAATACTTGGAAGAACGCATAGCTATTAGACGGTCCACAGGTCCCAAAAACCATTCAAATTGTCTCGAGCACCGATACGACGTCGAGCCGAGTGCTGGAAATATGATTGTCTGGAAAGCGACCCGCCGAGTCGAACGGTCAGGTGAACCGGTCAGACACGGCATGGCATGGACAAAGCTGAGATTCAGGCGAAACACGGACGAGGATCACGCAATAGAAGCGAAATGCCATATTTGGACATAAATCTTTATATGAGATTTGTCATATTCCAAATTTGGCTTCGCGTTTGGGCGACTTACATAACCCTCGAGATGCGTCGTACCGCGAGTCGATTCCCGATTGATGAAGCCGCACACACTGCACGTGCTGTTCCGCCAGTGCCTCATGCCTGTGTCTTGTGGTCACCATGAGGTGCACTTCAAGGTACTCCAGGTGCGTCCCTTGCTGTGTCCTGCGGCATCTCAGTCTGTCTACGATGAGCTGTTGCTCAAGCACTAGTAGAAATCAGCAACCACGGCCCGAGTCGAGCACATCCGGCCGCAACATCGAACGCATAGAGCGACACGAGGGCGAGCCAGAGGGTGTATCTTCCCCCGACACCGCTGCACCCGTAAACAAGCACGAGAAAACGGCCATTATGAGTCCGAAAATCATCTCTGCACGATTCTGCGTGTGTTACTAACCACAAGGTAGGCATATATTACTCTTGGTCTTAGACGCCCTCCTGCCAGCTCTCACCCTCAGTGGGTCATAGTGGCCTTAAATGGAGGACCGAAAACGACCCTGTCTCGGTTAGTGATACGGTCAAATAGGGTGGGCCAATACCGATGTGCGATTACCCTGCTCCTGCTCGCATCGGCACCAACAGAATTTGCATACCGTCCGATCTGTCGGCGTCCATTGGGCAGTCCGGGCATCCTTTGAATTCCAGCCGATATTCGGTAATAAGGAGCAGTTACGAATGTTAACGATCATGGTGGAACAAATACTAGACAACGGTACAAGAAACCTTCGTAAGTCAGAAGGTTTTGTATGTGGATGGGCCACTCAAGATATAACTTCTTCTTGGGGGACGGTAGTGCTGTGTCGTCGTGTTCGTGGAGTGCGGAATTGCGAGAACGGTATTCCGAGGGTCCTCGAATCTCATTGTGTGAGCGCGGATGTGTTCGATTTATTTTTGCTGATCAATTAACATATGTCCGTAGTCAGGCACGGGGTCGCGAGGACAGCTAGTAGAGCTGACAAACATTGGCCACAGCGCTTTGCTGGCCTACCGGACGCGCGGAGAAAGGCACAATCTCGCCCATGCTATTGAACAGTTCAATCCACAATTTCTGTCCACTGAACGATCCTTGTTATGCGGCTGCCCCGTCACGCAGTGCACTTGCTGCTCGTCCTATTGGCCACTCCGGTCGACCGCCTATATTAATCCAGTTAGCTGTGGTGCATCAAGCGCGATTCGAGAGCGAGTGGACTCAAGCCGGCGTGGCACAAGCTGAGGCATTTTTGCACGAAGTGATAGATCTCGGCTCTGCAGAAAGTCATGGGACCCGGGCCACAACTCTCATACTCCGGCTGCATGCAAGACGTATGACTATCGCAGGGCCCGAAGACGGTCAGTCATCCGTAGGGTAGGGTTCCGCTTCCAGTACAGCGCGCATCGACCTATGGGATTTGAGTTTCCAGTTATTGCATCGGTTTAGGCAATCTGTAATTTAGCCGACCTCCAAAGAGCAACTTCAGTTTTTGAAGACATTAATCAGGTCTACTCCGTCATGGGTCCCCTGGTATTCGGCTGCACTGGGAATCTTGATACCTCGTTATTGCTCCGGTTTATTCACCTTGGGGAACTGAGCGACTTGGAGGAAGAAGTTCCTGGGAGACAGGATGCTGTGGACCTTGCCTCCGATGATTACCCTGGGGATCTCCTATGTTACCTTATGCTGTGTCTTGCAGGGCTAAATGACCTACACGATACGATTTCAAGACAACAGAATGCCGTCGACCTTGCTTGATGATCACCCTGACAAAACCTGGCATTTGAGCTACCTGGGAAATTCGTTTGCCCTCGTTCCGAGCGACAAGAACTCGAGGATCTTGCAGGAGCGGTTTCAAGACAATGGGTTGGTGTAGATCTTACCCCTGATGATCACCCCGACAAGGCCAACTACCTGAACGATCTTGGCATGTCCTTCTTTGCTTGTTTTGAGCACCTCGAAGAACTGAGTGACCTAGAGGAAGTGATTCCGAGGCGATGGGACGTTGTCAACCCTACCTAGATGGTCACCCTGATAAACCCAGCTATCTGAGCAGTCTCGGCGTGCCCCGCCTCGCTCGTTTCAAGTGTCTTGGAGAACTAGGCAACCTGGAAGGTGCGATTTCAGTGCAACACGGCACTGTTGACCTTACTCCTGACGATCACTCCGACGAGCCTGGACGTCTGAATTACCTTGGAACTCACTTCTGGTCCGTTTTTGTCGCTTCGGAGAGCGGAATGACTTGGAGCACACAGTGATATGTCGCTCCAACGCTGCCGCCCTCTGCGCCATCACTCCCTACTTTCTGCTTATCCTGTTGTCATTCACCATCTTCCTCGGCTCGCATGGATTGGCCTCTCGCTTGCACGTCGTTACCGCAAACTTATCCGAGGTTCCGATATAGTGCACGAGGCTGCAGCGACAGCTTCGGACTCGGGATGCTCACAAATGGCTGTCGAGTAGCTTGAACAGGGACGCTCTGTTGTTTGGGGGCGTTGTTCGGGCTTCGCAGCTTCTACGACGAGTTGTCGTCTGCTCATCTCGACTACGCTCAGACTCCGCGAGCTATTTGCTGCCCTAGAGCAGGCAGGCGGTGTTCGCGAAAAATCCATGTCTTCAGAGGCGGTGCAGGCTTACGGCGCAGACCCCCGTCCAGCAGCGTCTCCGACGAGAGGCTGACGGGCACCGCACACTGATGATTGAGCAAGACTGACTACTTCAAGACATCCGAGCCCTACCTAGTTTCGAACGGTTTTTACCAAAAGGGGTTTTTCAGCTCCATGCTCTATAGCGCACTCTGGGCCGGTGGTCATCCTCAATGCCGCAAAGACGCGCTGCGATGCACTGATTCAAGTCGTCTTCGCTGATGTTGATCATGTAATTCATGTGCCGCTTCCCAACTTCACACCTGAACGACCAGTTTCAGAGTGTTCTGAAAAGTGTCGTCGTGACGTACTCCACGATGATAGACAGGGGAATGCTGCACCGCAGGAGGATCCTGGAAACTCATTCTGGCACCTCTGGAGACGTGTCGTCAGACCGGCCCTGGATGCTCCAACCTTCTCTGTACGTGACGCCCATGGTCTTGCGACCCCCGCGTATATCTGCATTTTCAAACAGACTCCTGGGGACTTGTTACGCATTTTTTGGTGCCCGACTGGTTCTTTGACGTTTTTTCCGACCCACGCAGCTCGCTTCTATGGCGTCCAGTTTTCAGAACCAGGGCACGAAATATTTGATTTTGTCGTCTCATTGCATGCGTTTTCACCCAAACCCGAACCCGCATGTCGCGACGGTCTGCGTTCTTGCCGTTCGCCGGCCACGTTCTGATGACCAACTCAAGCTTCCAGGCGTATCTGCTGAGTTGGAGAACGTCAAGGCAGCTATTGGAAACTCGCTGTCAGCTCAAGCTACCGTCATAGAACCTTCTACGGGAACGGTCGAGGAAGTCCTCACCATGATGAGGGACGCTCACTGGGTCCATTCTTCATACCACGGAGTCCAAGACGATGCAAACCCAACCAATAGTGGGCTCTGTCTCGCCGACAAACGCCGTTTGAGACCGTCCGACATCATCGCGTTGCCACAACCACACGGTGGGTTCGCATCCTCCGCGTGCCAGACGGCGAAGGGACCAGGCCGTCCGTATTGCAACGGGAATGTTGTTCGCGGGGTACGGAGGGGTCGTTGGTGCGTGGTTGTTCAGCGACAAGTTTGCTCCCTACACCGCCAGGAACGTTTACGAGCAGCTACTCCGGGACGGCACCACGACGTCCGATTACCGGGAGGCAGCGCGAGTGTTACACGTTGCCGTCAGCCGGCTTCGAGACTGCAATATTCGGTTCCAACAGTGGCTCCGGCTTATTCATTTGGGTCCCTGAACGTTTCTTGTACACTCTATGTGGTAGCTGTTTTCTTGTTGCCCCACCTTTGACTGGGCACGATTTGCCAGCTGGTACTCGATCGCAGAGAATTGGTAACTGCGGTACCTGGCTGCGATGTGCACGGTCCCACCCAGGGACCCAGTTGCTTGAACTTTACACATCTTATGTCCTTCAATCGATTTTGCCAACAGCGGTTGGATTAAGATAGATTCCCGACAAATGTTCTACACCGGCAAAGGGTCGTACCAGCCTATAACTCGACATGTGCAGGATCAGTACCTCCCGCATCAGCAGTCGTGCCAGTTGAGACTGGAACGATGGCCGGCGTCAGCGCAGATTCTGCAGCGTGCGAAGCGTCGATCGCGTAGTCCGATAGAGTCGTGGCTGCCAACACGGAAGCAAGCGTCGGCGAAACAGTCGCCGTCGCGACCACGACGCTCGTCAGTGCGTCCCCCGCACTCCTGTCCGTCACGATTGCCTTCAATGTTTCCTCTGTGGCTCGCCCGCGAGAACCACCAATGATGGGTACAAACTTTGTCCACCAGAACGCAATCCTGAGACCTCTGTCGATTATCCGTTGCTTCAACACGAACAATACCACGAGCCAAAAGAATACAAGGGCAGAGATGATGAGCACGCGATCAAGCCAGTCCGTTCGCTCGAGCGCTGTCACGAGTTGCTTCGAGGTACCAATGAGGAGGTTAAGGTTGTCGTGGGCTTGTGAGGCGGATTGGAGGTTGGTCGTAGACGATTCTATCGCCAGGGTTGGTTAAACCCATCAGGGGGTGAAATTCACAAACCGAGTAGTTGGGCAGAAAGGACGCTCTGTTCGAGCTCTTTTTGCATGAGCCCAATCGTCCGTTGTAGAGCTTCCGTGACGTTGTTGCTGGCCTTCATGAGTGCATCCTCTCTGCAATGTAAAACGTTATCGACCTTGTCAACCCCCGAGTGACACTACAGCCACGAGGCCCCAAAGACACGTACGTGACTTTCTCCTTGGAAGGGGTCACTTGTTCTCGGAGAGAGGGCGAACGAAGAAGCTCTTCGCGCTGCGATCGATTGTGCGCGTCTACTACACGCTTCGAGGCGAGCACGGCTGCCCGAGAGTCTCGACGTAGCCTGCGGAGATAAGTCTGGAAAGCAAGATGATGGACGTGGACATACCCATCCAACACCTTGAGATGCCCGTCCACCTTGACTCTGAGCGCCGCGCGTGCCCTGTGGCTCTGCTGGTCATCCACGAGGACATCCAATTCCTACGAACGCGAGCCCAGTCGCAGTCGGGTCCGCCAATTTATGTCAGTTTTTGTCACGATCGTTCGAAGTTTGTCGTAGGCACCCAGAAAACCCGCTTACTTCAATCTGCTTGGCCAGCTGTTCGAGGTCATCTCTGACTTCGGCGGCCCATGCTTGCTGTGTTGCGAGTGGTCCCGTGCATGTACGAAGGCGGGGGATCTGGAACGTCGAGAGGTCGTTCTGGCGGCGTTCGACTGCTTCGAGAAGAGCCTGCGCGTCGGCGTCGAAAGTGGTAGGGATTGGAGGCATGTATGGTGTCTGGCTGGAAGATGTGCACGTTGTGATCAGCCTGTCTGGATGCGTGGAAAAAGGCTGACGGTAGCACTCGCATAGTAAAAGAAAGTCAAGCTACGGGCACCCAGGCTCCCTCCCGAGGTTCTAGTAGGCATTACCCCTCTGCCACCACCGCGGTAGCCTGACAGTTCACCCAGTCCCATCCTGCACAGTGCACACACGCAGGGCACGCGTCTGAGGAAGAGCATCTCGAGAGGACCGGTTGCCCTCCTAGTCTAGACGGTTTAGCTAATTTACCTCTGGCAGCGGCCTGTACTCGGAGTACTTCAAGACAGATAATTGGACTCAGCCGCCCGCTACACTAGTCTATGATGGACCTTTAAACCCGTCTGGCATATCAACTATGACACAGGCTGCAATCAAGCATGTTTACGAATGGCCTGGTGCCGAAACACGGGACGGATACAACTTATGCAAGTTTGACAGGCTTATCAGATGTGACCCTGGGGACAGGCCTAGGCCCTTTCGCGGTTTGTGCGGAACTGAGAAGATGGTTGTCGTTTCAAAACCCGTGATCCTCCTTTGGACGATTAATTCATGCGGGGATCGGGATTATCTATATAATCCTGCTGACTCGACTGTTCTCGCACCTTGACCGGCAATGTGGACTCTATCGATTTCCGGCCTTGCGCTTGCTGGTGTCATGGCGCTCAACATCGTACGTCGATACCTCAAGAATACAAGACCTCGCACCTCTTATCCATTACCTCCTGGCCCGTCGGGGCTACCGTTCGTTGGGAACGTCACCGCAATCAACGCGGATTTCCCATGGTTATTGTACGCCGAGTGGGCGAAAGAATATGGTAACATCATGCCGGCCTTGCTTGCGCGCCGTTTGCTCAACTTGGTGAGTCTAGGGGACCTTATCTATACTCGCCTTCTTGGGAGGGATATTATCATCATAAATTCGGAGAAGATTGCAAAGGAATTACTCGAGAATCGCTCTAGGAACTATTCAGGCCGACCTTTCCTTGCTACCAAAGAGATGTGAGCCCTCGTCCATTAGCCGTATCGACTGACGTGACATGTATTGTAGGTGTGGAAGGGACTTCAGTTCTATCTTCCTCGAATATGGGGATAGATGGCGCCTTCATAGGCGATTTTTTCATCAGACATTCCGACGCGAAACAGTCCATAGGTTCATACCCCTCCAGCGCCAAAAGGCGTGTCGTCTATTGCGCGGGCTTCTGGATTGTCCTGAGCAGTTTCCCAATCATATATATGAGCACGTCTCTCACCTATTTGGAACGACGTTTGATGGCTTCACTGTACTGTGCAGGTATACAGGATCCATCACTCTGAATAGCGTGTACGCCTATGACCCAGAGTCCCGGAGAGATGAGCTCTACGATATAATTGCACAAACGATCAAGGTTTCTGCGCGTGCCATGCGCCCTGATATCTCGATCTTGGTCGGCGCATTTCCAGCAAGTGAGTCAAATCACACCTTGCCACCTCCCTGCTGGACTGTCGAGGATGCCTAGTATTGAAGCTTCCGTCTTGGTTTCCTGGGATGTCTTTCAAGCAGGAGATGGCGGCAGCCAAGGCAGGCGCGAAGAGGTACATTAAAAAGTCGTTCGAGTTCTCTCTACAAAGAATAGTAAGGGGAATCTAAGGATTTCGAGACATGGTTTCATCATTGCACAAGTCCACGGGCTACTCTGCACCATCCATGGTGTTCGATGCGCTCCGAAATGTAGAAGAGAAGAACACCTCATCGGACGCAGAATGGATGAAAGACCTATCGGAAGCAGCCGCAACCGGTTTCATAGGTGAATGGCGCGTGTTTCTGTTCGTGCCTCGTTTTAATCGGACTTTTAGCCGCGTCTGAGACGGTAAGTCAAGAACCCAACTTTGTGCTAACATCCTTTCTGTTGCTCAAAATGCCGAGGATAGTCGAACGCAATCATCTCGTTGTTCCTGATCCTAATGGCAGTGACCCCTGATGCACAGAAGAAGGCCCAGGTGCAAATCGATGCCGTGGTGGGTAGAAATAGGCTGCCGGAGATGGAAGATCGGCCACGGTTGCCGTACGTCGACGCAATTCTTCGAGAAACACTGAGGTATCAACCTGTTGTCCCCTTGTGTAAGCACTACCCAAAAACACATTTTCAGTAGTTGATGTTTTCATACGCCAGCGGTCCCGCACGCTGTTCTTGAAGATGATATCTACGCCGGATATCACATCCCGAAAGGTAGGTTTTTCGATTTGCGCAGAGTTCCTATGCGTTCATACGTATTTACAGGGGCCATGGTCTTGTCTAATCTGTGGTTGGTCTCCTTCGGTCTTTTGGCCAACGTTAAGTTGGCACTCTCCTTGTCAGGTCAATGAGCCGCAATGAGTCCAAATACCAAAATCCCCACGAATTTATCCCCGAGCGCTTCCTCAATGACGACAGCACACTCAAGCCCGATGACGTTGAAAACATTACATTCGGATTTGGCCGCCGCATCTGCGTCGGGAGGTACTTTGCGAACACCGCCTTGTGGTTCGCGGTCGCCAACATATTGGCTGTGTTTACGATCGAGAAGGCCAAGGACGAGCACGGAGTAGAGATCCCTGTAGAACCAAGATTTTCGAACGGCGTGACTATGTGAGTCATAATCACATACCCGGAAGCAAGTCCTCCCCGGTCTCCCATTTACTGATCGTGATGATCCCGTATGGGAAGCCGGCCGCTCCCGTTTCGGTGCAGCATCGTGCCTAGGACGCCAGGGATGGACGCAGCACGGTTGGAGCAGTTGATCGGAGCGGGCGCTGCTGCCTAGTTCTGACGTTTACCAAGATGCAGGATGGGTGTGTTTCCGTCTGCAAGGGTATTTTGACCACATGTACAGTGTATGATACGAGTTTGTGGCAGAATTATGAACGTCATGACTCTTGGTGAAACGGTAGTGCATTGCGCTGGGACACTCCTACAGACTCCATCGACGCAGAATCAATGCCATGACCGCAGCTGAATCAGGACTTCAGCCTAGCGCTTCCAACTCGCCCTGGCAGCAGAGCTCAGTCAGGCAGCCGACTACTCGGGTTAACCCATTTCCCGAGTCAAATCATATCTGAAACCCCGCAGTCCACAGGCAGGCCCGACGTTCGTGCGTCCTCGGGCAACTTGTCCCCCGGCGCTGACGACTCAGTGAAACGTGCGTGAGGCCGTGAGCCTGAGTGCACCGCTAAGATCGGCCACTCGAGGTACTCCGCACGATCCTCTCGCCTCTGTCCCCAGTTTCATCGGCAATCGCCAATGGGCCCGCGATCAATGTGCATCCCATCGCCCGCCAAGAGTTGACTCGCCCAGGAACTCTCATCGTCGGGCCGACTCGGACTTGACCGGGCCGCCTATCAATAATATTAGTCATCGTCGGTCCCTTCTTCCGTCGCTTGCGGTAGTTTCACGACCCGAATCCACTACGAAGAAAGCTAGAATCCGATGAGTGTTCAAGACCGTCCATGAGCAAGCCCAACAGCTTCACTTTCGATCTACCCAGAGGGAGGGCGGCAGGAAATCGAATCGACTAGGTCCCTACGGGCCCTTTTGGCGATCGATCTGGACGTTCCAACCACTCGAGTCATGGACGGCGAGAGACAAAGGCAGTAGATCAATTGGTAACGACCGAAAGAGAGTCACCTCACCAAGATAACGGAAGCAAGGACGACTCCAGAAACGAACGAACCTCCGTCCTTCATCCCTCGACACGACCACAACACACGCATCACCGAAGCTCACCCGACCTACATGCACAATCCGTCAACCCCCCCGCACGACACATCGCCTCGGTCCACAATACAGGTAAACAGAGGACGGCTCGGGAAGGGGAAGGAGAGGGGAGGTGAAAAGAAGAGACATATCACGTCGAGAGTCGAGACCAGAAACGAAAGGTAGAGAGAAGGAGTAGCCTATAATATATAGGAGTGGACTGAACACATACACACAACGGGGTGAGGATAATGGATTGGTCAAAAGTGGTGACCCCGACGAGGGCGAAAGAGATTGAAACAGGATAAAAAATAATGTGGCTGGACTCCCCCCTCCGAAAAAAAGGTGATGGTAGCGACGATGACGTGCGAGACCGAGAATAGTGAAGCGTGGTTCGATTGCCGGCGGACTGCAAGTCGGATGATAACCCTTACTCTCTCCCCCTCTCACCACCTCGACCCGACAATTCCTCACCTCCCATAGCGAGCGTCTTCATCGGCCGACGGGAGTTCCCCGATATCCGGCCTGATTAGCGTACCCACCACGCGAGGGAGCCCGCGGTTGTGCCGACGCATTGCCCTGCCTCCCGTTTTGGGGTGGTTGACCCTGCTGAGCGAGCGCTTGCTGCCGTACTTGCGTTTGAGGTGGTTGAGGTTGCGGTTGAGCAATTGGCTTTTGCGGTGCAGGTGTTGGCTCCTCAGTCGCAACGTACAACCCCTTATCGATGATCTGGGGAATAGGCTGTATCTCCGTCCCAAGTTCCTGCTCGATGCGGTATAGATTGAATCGGTCCTCGTATGTGACAAGGTTGATGGCGAGACCCAAATGTCCGAAACGACCTGAACGCCCAATACGATGGAGGTACGTTTCCGAGTTTTTTGGAAAGTCAAAGTTGATGACAACGTTCACGGCTTGGATATCAATGCCTCGCGTGAGCAGGTCCGAACAAACGAGGTTCCTACATACGCCGTTACGGAAGTCGTGGAATACGCGATTACGGTGCGATTGCAGCATTTTTGCGTGTGAATAGAAACACGAGTAGCCAAGTTCCGTGACTTTCTTGGCCAACAGCTCGACACGATTAGTGGAGTTACAAAAGATGATCGATTGGTTAATTTGCAGCTACGAAACGATGAACGGGGCGAACGCATATGACACAGGGCGGGCGCACCTTGGAGAATAACGTATTTAGGCAATGCACTTTCTGTCGTTCTTCGACATAAGCGTAGTATTGCGTAACACCACGTAGGGTGAGTTCCTCCATGAGGTTTATCTCGTATGGCGACTTCATGTGTTTATCCTGCCCCCACGGGTAAGGCAGCTATTGGATAAAGAGATACAACGGACACGTACCTTGAAGTCCTTTACAATAAGCGGGAAGGTTGCGCTGAAGAGCATGACCTGACGGTCGGTTGGAAGGAAAGAGAGTAGTTGCTCCATGACGGGCGTGAATTCGGGAGAGAGGAGCTTGTCCGCTTCGTCCATGACGAAAACAGGACACTCGCTAAGATCGGCAACGTTCTTGCCAGCCAAGTCGAGAATACGGCCAGGAGTGCCGACAAGTACATGAACCGTCTCTGACAAACGCATGATATCGTCTTTGAGGGTGGTACCGCCGGTCGTCACCATGACCTGAACGCCCATGTGTTTTCCGAGGATTTTACAAACTTGGGAAGTCTGGAGAGCGAGTTCGCGAGTGGGGACGAGTAGGAGGGCTTGTATTTTGTTTCTATTGACGTCGATTTGCTGCAAGGAGGGTATGACAAAAGCAGCAGTTTTGCCAGTGCCGTTCTTTGCACGAGCAAGGATGTCGCGTTTAGTGAGGGCGATGGGGATGGCTTCTTCTTGTATTGGTGAAGGTTTTTCAAAACCTGCCTCAAAGATGCCCATGAGGAGTTCGCGGCGGAGGAACATGTCTTCAAATTCGGTGCCCTTGGTGGCAGTTACATCTTCTGTTTGCGGTCGTAGGTCTTTGGGTGGAGGGCGGAGGCCATTCTTCCACGAGGAATCATTGTGGTTGGAAAGCCTGACAAGAGGACAAATGACGTGAGGAAGAGAAGGAAGAAAAACGGCAGCAACATACGTGTTCGATGATGATGGTCTGGTTACTTGTGACATGTCTGGATATTGTCAAGAGGGCACGGTATTGGGGTCGAGCGATAGTGTAAGTTGGACAAATCGACCACCAAGTGAGAGATGGGGGAGTGATGCAATAGCAATACGAAGGCTGGGTTGGTTGTTGGCAGAGACTGACGCAGCAAGGTCAAGGATGGCAGGAAAGGTGTGTTGGGCGACTGTAGCGTGCACAAGCAGATCGAGGTCAGAGTTCAAAGAGAAAGGCGTCGACTCCATCAAATTCAAAGGTCTTGGGATTTCCCACGGGCCATCCCGCTCACAACTCGGCCAAAGAACGAGAGCATGTCATTTATCCATGGAAGCCAGGTCGTGCAGCTGTGCAACACTATCGAGCCTCTGGGCGTCGGTGCGGGTCTGACGCTTGACCTGGGGCCAAAGGCGGTGACGAGACCAAACCTTGAAACCTTTCCAGTTGCACTTTGCGCGGTCGACCGGATACGGTCCCATGGCTCCGAGCAGTTCAACGATCTATCTCTCTTGGTCCAGAACGACTATTTATTTTTTTTCACCTCGAGCTGCGGAGTCCGCTTATTGGCCCTTCCTGCCAGCCCATCATGATGGATAATGTGCCCGTATGCGATTCTGATCCCCATGGCGATTGTTCGTAACATGCCTCCCACCCCCCGCGTGAGTGTCTGCTTTTGTACGCAGGTTGCAGCGAACGGCTGAACTTCGATCCGCCAACGACTGATCACCTGCCTCGCAATTGTGGGTCTAGGCTTGTAGTTGCAGTGGTCACGTTCAAGCGCACCGAGCATCCCTCGTACATGGATATGCGCCACTGGAGAGGCCAGACAGGGCATACCGATCATCTCCTTGCATATGGCCGATTTTATCACCACCCCACTGATGTAGTCCTTTTTCACCGCACCGGTTTCCGAACGAGTACTAAGTCTCACGGCCCTCCCCTAGCGTTTCGACACAACCCCGACGAATGGCACCAGCACTCACGACGAGAGAGGAGCTCACCGCTCGCATCCTTCCCTAGATGGTTCTTTCCGAAGGATCCAACCCTCTCACACGGCCGCTGTCTCCTGCCCCACCGAACCTCACCCGCAGGCCGCGCTGTCTGGCGTTTCACAATCCGAGGGAATGCAATAGGTAAGTCACTACGCTGCGTCGCTTCATCGATGGACCGGAAGCAAGCCATAACGCTCTGATCACTGACATCGATGGTCCCCATCGGACAAAATTAACCGTCTCTGGATGCGGGTGCCTTGGGTTGGTCGCCGCCCGCGCGCTCCCCGAACATGGCGCATCTGGTGTTTCGCTTTGGGACGTCCGCCCAAAAAGCGCTGATAACGCGGTACGGGAACTCGTTGCCAGCTTCCCTTCTGCCAAGGTAGTCACTAAGGTGGTTGACGTAAGAGATGAACGACGCGTCCGAGAGGCTGTCGCACAGACCGTGTCCAAACTCGACACTGTTGTGCTGCGCGAGGGTGGTGGCGTGCACGGACGCATTGAAGCTGGGTTTCGACGAGTGGAAGCGGACACTCGATGTCAACACGACTGGGAGCTGGCTGTGTGCGCAAGCCGTTGCCGGGTAAGCGGATCCATTGTCGTGTCATGTGGTGACATTGACCCATGCTTTACAAACGATGCCCGCACGGTCGTCCTACAGTGAAATGGTGAAGCAGCAGACGGGTAGCAGCATCGTCTTCACGGCGTCGATCTCTGCGCATAGCGTCAACTTTCCGCAGCCACAAGTGTCTTACAATGTCTCTAAAGGCGCATTGCTGCAGCTCAAAAACTCACTGGCGGCTGAGTGGGCACGGTACGGGATCCGGGTGAACAGCATTAGTCCAGGATACCTGGACACGACCTTGAACCATGGGCCAGGACTCGAGGAAGGGAGGCAGATATAGGCGTCGAGAAATCCGATGGGTAAGACGGGCGATCCGACAGAGCTTACCGACGCGGTGGTGTTGTTGTGCAGTCGCACAGGAAGGTATATGAATGGAGCGGATATCGTCATCGATGGTGAGCCAGGAAGCTTCTCGGATTTTGGGCGTGGTTGCGATACCCACAGGGGCGGATCTGTGTTCTAGCGCGGTGCGACGTTGGGCGTGTCGGCGACGTGTTGCGGGGAGAAAGGACGGTCCGTTTAGTGGGATTGCAGTGTTGTTGAGCAGTGAAACATGACAGCTCGCTGGCAGATGCCCAGCAAGTCCGGATAGCACCGTGTGGCAGTGCAACCTCTGGTCACCAGACTACGAGAGGCCTTTCCTCGCCCCGCCCGGACCTGCTCACAGCTCACCGCCATGCAACAAGGCGGGGCTCCAGCTGCGCCCAACTTCACGCGTGAGTCACGAAGTTTCCGTGCGCACCTGACAGCGGCCGAACCGCCGGTTTTTGAGAGGCACATCGGCTATAGAGTTTCGTCGCGTTCGCTCGCTTCAATTTCGCGGAGATGGTCTTGGCCTGGCCCATGACACAATGGGAAGCGTGCCCTGGCTAAACAGCGCGACGTAACTCACCCTACTTTCCTAAAAGCCAGGTGGGTATTCCACGACGATCATACCTTTCTACCTCAGTTGATCCTCATCTTCCTGGCAGCTAATCGTTCTCCTGTCTCAACCGATATTCTAGGCAAAGGCCTTCGTCCACTCGTTTTAGTCCTCCGCTCTTTTTTTTTCTAGTACACTCGGTTTCAACGACCCCACCGCTCTGCAGTCATGTTCACCCCTTCACCCTCCCCGCTTCCTCTTCTATGGCAGCAAGTGGTTCCTTCACACTTGACCCGAGCGAACCACCCTATACAAGACACTCACACTGTGCCGCCAAAACAAAAGTTTCGCTGGTCGACTCGATGGATCATCGCCCTTGTCCCTCTCATTCTCGTCCTCCTCGCGGCATCCACCCGTTTCGGGGCCCATCCCGCTGTCTTTGACCTGTTTTCAGTGGGCTGCGATCACGAATGGACTGGATGGACAAGCGTATTGGATTGGTCCCTCCATGATCCACACATGCCTCCGAGCAATCGATTGAGCAGGAGATCTGCGTTGGGTCAACTTGTAGTGCGCAACGCATCGTCATCCGTCCCGACGGTTCCCGTGAACCCAGCGTTACCCTCGCCATTCCCTCGGCCATTTGACACAACACTCTCCTCGAACTTTACCACCGCCTCTTGCTATGACTTTTTTCTCAACATGACAGTTTCGGACCCGCTGCTTTCTTGTCGACCGTTCTCCCTGCTGATATATACTTCTTATGCATTCGAAAAGGTGACCATCATCCTCCCATCTCCGAAGAAGCGCGAATAATCGTCTCGGAACCAACAGGCTCAAGAGGACGTCGAGTTGATGAACACAGAAGTATGGGGCACCTGCAACACAGATCCTTCGCAATCGCAATGTGATGACACCATGTCCTGGTTTACGGCCTCGTTGCAAACGTCGTGCCAAAAGGATCTTGAGGACCAGGTCGAGACAGCCGTGATGGCTCTCAACGGTGACTATCACGTCCACCAAGACAGATCGCATCACCTAACCTGCTATTTTTGCATGCTACTAAACCCCAGCCCTCTACGCGTACGACCTAATGCGCAATATTAGTTGCAGCGTGAATCCGGGGACGAACACGTACTGTTTTACTGAAGCCGCCGCAAACGCAGACCCCTCGAGCTACTTTTTCTACAGACTAGCCCTTGGTCAAGCTCTTGGTCCGAATGTCACTGCAAGTGTATGTAACAAGTGCGTGTCAGACCTGATGGCGTCCTACGGATCTGCGCTCGGTGGTGCTGGTGCCGCGACACTCGGGGGACTCGGGCAGACGTACAACGGAGCTGTAGACACGGTGAACAAACTGTGTGGGTCGTCGATACCCAGGGCGGCGGAGGTATCTTCCTCGGGTTGGGCGCGGGTGGGCGCGGGTATGTCAAGGATGACTTCGCTTGTTGCGCTGGGCGTGTTGGCAGTGCTGTATGCACTTTGACAGCTGACAACGATGCCAGGGTCAGGGTGGGATACGAGTTGATGAGTTTTGATTGTTTGGGATCTGCGAGGCCGATCCAGGATTTGGTTATCGTCGACCGACAATCTGTGGTTCTTCATTTCCCTTGGGCTTGTGTTGTTCATAGGTTTAGCATCTTTGCTCTTCGTTATCGCTGATCTTTTCCCCTTCTCCTGCTTGTAGGTTTACTTGTTCGTTCCGCTCCTTGATACCCGCGATGTACAGCATAGTCCTTGTCAAACACCAGATCTTCAGATCAGGCTATGCGTCTGGGCATACTGCCAACGAACGACAGCCGGACTCTAGCCAACCAAATACCTGTCCACGTCCCGTCCTCTGGCCCACCCATCGCCGGCGTCCAGCCCATTGTCACCTTATCGCCGTTGACGATGAGACCTTCCGAAAGCGGGTAGGCACTGGCGACCATTTGAAAAGTCTGTGCACCAGCCCCCTCAAAACGACGGCCCCAGACCACCACAGCCCGAGCCGTCCTCGTTTATTTACGTTGCGCGGCTCGCGCCCGTCATGCCTCGCCTACGTGTCCTTGCTGGCCCCACCGTCGACGATCTGGTGCCCATCACCGACATCGTCAACACCGGACGGGCGCACACGATCGCATCCGAGCATTTCCAAGGCAGAGTTGCGATATGCGTCAAGAATTTTGTCGATCCAAAGGGAAGGTACTTGACGAGCGAGTATTTCGAGAGGGAGGATAGAAAGGGGATCACCTGGAGCATCCAGGTCCAAGGTGTGCAAGGCTGGCCCTGTCTCGTCTCCCATCTCTGTCTGACGTTTTTCAAACAGGCCGGTTCCTGCAACCACATTCGGCCGACGATGTGTTGTTCGGCAACGTCTTTGAGAAGCGGCTGAAGCTCCCATGGGGCTCTGGCGCTGCCCTCAAATTCATGCAGTGAGTGTCCGTCTTTGACGATCCAGTCTCGCACTCATTCAAAGCGGTGTGCACGAAATAAAGCTTCATTGATCCGACGTTGGAGCACGATCTCACTTCCTCCAAACCATGGGCACTTTCACCCCTGATAGCAACGATGCCTCACTTTGCGCACGAACGAATTTATGAGCCAGACGGGCTCACCCCTTCTGAACTGCCTCGATTCCCCTCTCATGATTCTATATCCGACGACACGTCCCAGCTGTGGACGACCGCGGCGTGCACCGTGTGCCAATCGCACTCTTGTGATGGGACACCTCCCTCGTTCTCCCAGACCTCGTTCTCCACTTCGTGGTCCTCGAGTTCCGACACGTCGCATAGCTCCGCACACTCGTCCTTGCGAGACAACGTCAATGGCAGAGTCAAAAGGACCCTCGAGAGGGCGCACATACGGTGGAAAGGAACTAGACACGATCTGGACTTTCGGACGGCCGGCGAACGCAAGTCGTTCTTTAGCTGTGCGCAGCACCGCCAAGAGGTCGTGCTAGGACCACAGGTATGCGTGGGTTGGATGCATGGATGATGAGCTGACAGGGTACGCGGGTGCAGGATCTCGTGACGACAGACTTTTGTTATGGCTACCTCGAGTTCAGCCCGACATTGGCGCTGCGACTCCCGGGCGGCATCTCTTTCGATCTGGTCCGGTACTGGGACAAGCATCCAGTCAAGTTTGTCTGCTGTGAACGCAAGAAGGCGCCCATGGGCGAAGACGATGGTGGGCCGGTAGGAAGGGTTTTTTGGTGCGTTTCGTTCGAAGAGGAGGAGGAGGAAGAGTTAAGTGGGTGGGCGAACGAGGCGTGTCGCTGGCCAGTAAAGTCTATTGAGTAACTTATATATTGCGTACCTTGTGATTTACTAGTAGCCCGGATATTTTTAGTTTTGCGGGTTAGGGACTAAATGCCCATTTTTGTATCCCTATGTCGCGTTCCCCCGGCCTGCTTCGCCTCTCTCGACCGCACACAACCCTGATACTATGATTCAGATATGCCGTGCTGAGGACGGCGAATCTTTTCAAGTGAGTCTTGTTCATTGCTAGGTGCACTGCCTGCTGAACGTCCCTACCTAGGTTAGTGCTACCTTGCGGGACATTGAGAGGTGCGACTCGACGGCAGTTGTGTGAGCAATTCGTCTGACCCGCCCGCTACAGGAAAGGTAGCCTCGAGTACTTCCTCCATCAAGAAATTGGCATAGATCAAGATGTTATACTGGCGTACCTCTCGGACGGGACGCGCCTACGGACCGATAACATCCGCGAACTCGTCGGTGCTCAAGACCAGGTGTGTGCCGCCGTCACCCATGCCACCGTCCAGATGCATTCCCGGTCTTGTGCTCACAAACGGTGCGACAGACCATCTACGTGTTCAACAAACACTACCTCGACATCGACCTCCCCGAGGTGCTCAGGGAGCTCCGCATCGAGCCGCCACTGCAACTGCCCATAGAAGGTGCGTCTTTTCCCCCCCGCCCCTCGTCTTTTCCATCGCCTCTCTCCTTTTCTCGTTTCTCCGACCTCGGGCTCACCACAATACTGCCTGCACAGAAATCCTGTCTGCGACCCCGCCGTACAAGCCTTCCCATCTCGCAGCGCAATACCTACGCAGCGCGCACGTCTACCTCGACTACATCACCCACACACTCGCCTCGCTCCATCGCCAGCACGAAGCGGTCCGGATCGCGTGCAGCAGCCTCGACCTCAACACGCTCGATATCACGGACGTGTTTGACGGGATCGCCGTCACTGCCTCCCGGGACCTCGCGCGCCAGGCGTCGCTGCTCGCCGTCGTCGACGCTGACCTGGACATCATCCACCGGGTGGACGTCCATGCCGAGTTCATGTCCCAGACGACGCGCAAGGCTATCGAAGGTGGCGAGCGCCCGCGGACACTTGGGATGTACGTCTCCAGGGACCGGATGAAGCTCGTCGCAGAGGGCTGCGCGCGCATACACAGTGAGTGTCGGTGCCGCGTTCTCGCTCTGCGGACGCGGCAATCGTAAACGGGGGCTGCCGAGGCTGATCATGCACCGTTTTCTCCCGTGGTGCAGACGAGTTACGAACGCAATTTTCCGAGTCAGAGGTCGCAGTGGGGAGGTTGACGGGGGGTGGGGAGGTTGTCCGGTCGACAGTGGCCAATATCAAGTAAGACGAGTCTCTGTCCTAGTATCTTGGTGACGTTTTTTTTTTCTGGTAAGGATTATTGAAGATGCAGAAGCTTCTGGGAGAAGGTTTCACGACGCACTGGACAAGGCATCTGAGATTGCAGCCGCGCTGGAGAGTCCTGCGACGAACGACGACGCACTCATGCAAGGTGAAACTCGACAAGACAGTTGGCAGACCACGCCCTCATCCTGTTTTGCAGAGCTCAAGCAACTCGATGGAGTTCTAAGGCACGAAGTGGGAGTGATCACACGCGCCAAGGTCAGCGGTGAAATCGCCGACAGGGTGGAGCGGCTAAACGAACCTCGTTCAGAACGACTACACTGAGCAATGCATTGGGGCATTGCGCCATATCAGCACTCTAAACGTGGATCTCGTTGAGCTGCCGACAGCACTCTCTCAATTGCAGAGCAAACTTCGGACCAAGAATAATTTTTCACACATCCAGCGATTACACGGCATGCTATATTGTTATGGCGCTACAGTGATCGAGATTGTACGCCGAAAAGAATTTGGTGAGCACTTGGAACGTGGCCTTCACCCTTCGTCGCTCACGCTCGATTAGCACGCTTCTTTTATCAACGCGCGCAATCGATACTCGAGGTCATGGCAAAACTCTCGTGAGTGCACGCATTTTGTTCGTCGTAGCACAGTATGACAAGTACGTTGCAGCGCGAATGAGCGAAAACGTCGTCAAGTGTACCGAGGGGAGGTGCATGGGCAGTTACCGTTTGATACTAAAGGGATGGAAGACCCGGTGCCCACTATCGATTTTTCGCCTTCTGGAGGCAAGGAATCGGTGTATTCGTTCGAGCGGGAAGACGTCGACGGTAAGCTTGTTCCAAACTGCTGACGCGCGTGCTGGTCGTGATCGGGTTTGGGGTGCAGGGTTTTTGCAGGTGGTACACGACCTGGAGGAGTATGCGCAAACGAATTCGAACTCGGCGGTTCTCAGTTCGGTACAGGAGGCTCGTTTCGCGCTCGAGAAACTCGTACAAAAAATGGACAATCTCGAAGCTGGCTTCGATCGTATAGCGGAACGTTCACGTACGTCTTTTTGCTCCTCTTTGTCCCATCGTCTTCTCAACGCGGGTGTGCCAGTGCTCTCTGCATCTCGACTATCGGCGTCCCGAAGGAAGCGTATGGTCCCTTTTTCTCGTTTTCTGCCCTGACGGCCTTGCTTACAAATCGCCCGCAGTTACGGAAGCGGACGAGATGGCATTTCAGGAGCTCGCAGAACAGCTCCGCAATAGCGAGGAAGCGAGAGATCGGCTCGAACACGCCATGCAGCAGGAACGAGCCACGTCCCAGGCAGAGGCGCAGCGGCTGACCAAGGACGTCGAAAACGCGGATCGCGCCATCCGGTCCGAGCGCGAAAGGGCGGATGCGCTAGAACGCGAACTCCACCAGGCCAAGGCACAGATCGAGAGCGAGGTGTCGGTGCGGCGAATTTTGGAGCGGCGGAACGCCGAGTTGGCGCAGGACGTGGAGGCGCTCCGGCGGGAGCGCGTCAATGCAATGGGAGATGCGACGGACCAGGCGAGAGCGGCGGACGTGCTTCGGCAGGAGCTTGCGCAGGTTCGCGCGCAAGCGGAAGAGGTCAAAGCCCTCGAGGCCAAGAACACGGCCAAGGTGAACCAGCTGTTGGAAGAGCAGATAACGACACTGCAGAACCTCGAAGAGGCGCGCTCGCGCGGGGAGGACTTGGAGGGTCAGATCCGGATGGCGAGGGCGGAGAACGAGGAGGTGCACCGGATGTTGAGAGAGTCGGACATGGAGCGGGATCGACTGCTGAGAGCGCAAGCGACAGAGCATGACCGGATGCTTCGGGACCACATTGCCGAGGCGGACGGAGACCGCGCCGTGCTGGAGCATCAGTTCTCGGAGCTGAGGGAACGGCTCGAGGACGCGAACCGACAGCTGAAGGAGGCCCAGGTTGACGTCGATTTGACCAATGCCGACGCGATGGGTCTGCGGGAGGAGTTGCAACGCGTCGAGCACGAGTTACGCGAAGCGAGACATGTCGAGCGACTGTTGCTGGAGGACGCCGCGGCCGGACGGGTCTCGCAGTCAGATCTGGAGCAGAGTCTGGAGAACAGCTCACGGTTATTGGCGCAGATGCTCGACGTGGCGCTCGCGTTTCGAGGTGCGCATTCCAAGGCGCTGTCAATGGTGCGCGCCTACACGACCCATCCCAATGCGAAACAAGGCCAAAACCAGAACGCTCACTCTCAGCTATTCGAACCAGCGTTTTCGCCCGCGCCGACACCGATGCCAACACCGTTGTCGATACCGATGCGTCATGATGGGACTGCGGAAGAACCATCCCCGATCGATCCGACCGACCCCGTGGGTGCGTTGGAGCTGCTGAGGGCATTTGACCACGATCACTTTTTAGACGCGATCGCCAAGACGGGGACGGTCATTCGCAAGTGGCAGAAACAGTGCAAGGAGTACAGGGAGCGCGCCAAGGGCAAGATATCGTTTCGGAATTTTGCCAAGGGAGACCTTGCGCTGTTTCTCCCCACTCGAAATTCGGTGTCGAAACCTTGGGCGGCGTTCAATGGTGCGTGTCTCTTCACCTCTTTGTCGACCGGCGGCGCTCACCTTCCGTGTCTGCGTGCAGTGTCCTTTCCCCATTATTTCCTGTTGGCGACGGGACATCTGGCGGAGCAGTTGAAGACACGCGAGTGGATTGTCGCTCGGATCACGTCCATTACTGAGCGGGTGGTTGACCAAAAGGTACGGATAAGACGCGCCGAGCTCTCGCTTCTGGGTGACATTTTCAACAGGATCCGACGAGCAACCCGTATGGCTTGGGGGACGGCATCAAGTACTACATGCTGGAGGTCGAGGACTGGACGCAATCTAGCCAGACGAACAGGCGAAGGTCGAGCATGCGGAAGGTCTCGGCCGTGTCCGATCCGGAAAACGAACGGAGGTCGGCGTCGGTGACGCTAGAACGGCCGCCCATACCGACGGGCCCACCCAGAGCGGAGGTGGAGGAGACGATCAGCATCACGCAGCCCCCGACGTCGCACTTGTTCCCTGCGCGCCCGCGGGCAGCCTCGACGCCTTCCGCTGGGCCGTCGTCGCTGTCGCGGCTGCTCGCACAGGCGTCTCTGGAGCCGTCTGAAGAGCCGGGGTCCGCGGTTGTGACACCGACGAGGGCTGAGGGGCCTACGGCGCCCCCGCGCACGGAGCCCGAGCCGGTGACGTCGGTGATGCCACAGACGCAGCAGCCACCGGCCGGGTCGATGTCGTCGGTGTCACACGAAGGGCTACCGGGGGCATCGCCCCCGTCGGGGCCGTCGGCCACTGCATCACAGGCGCGTACGTCGTCACCGCTGCGCCCGCTGTCCCGTGCATCGCGGCTGTCGACGACATCGCGAATATCGACTGCACGACCGCCTGGGCTGGCGACTGTGACGAGCGGTGCGAGTGTGGCCAAGGCTGTTGCGACGACGGCGCTGACGGAGCCGGTGCTGACGGCGATGCCGCTCTCGTCTGAGCCGACGGTGCCTGGTGGCCTGCCATTGTCGTCGTCGCCGCCGGGGGCTTCTTCGGAGGCGGTATCTGAAGGTGCGACGGAGATGCTGATGCACCGACGGCGGACGGCATCATACCATGCTGCGCGGGCGTCGCCCTTGGGGTCTGGGTCTGGGTCTGGCGATGGAGAGGTGCCGCCGCGGACCGCACCTGCGACTGCGTCGAGCACGCTTGCGACGTTTGCAAGCAGCTGGGTCGTTCCGTTTGGGAGACGTAAAAGGGCGGCGGATGCCAGCACGCTGTCGTCGCGGCCGCTGTCGATGGTGGAGACGAGCAACGGACCGGCCCCGTCGCCGTCGTTGGCGAGCGAGATGCTGCGACGGCTGTGAGAGTATATAGTATAGGCTTGTGTACGATGTGGCTGTGCCTACACTAACACCGGGCCGTAACGGGCAGACGATTCACTCGGTCCGAACCACCATGTCGGCAGTTGGCATTCAGTCCGGAAAAACGACTCTGCCCAAGGGATATAAGGCGTCCTCGCCCAGACTCGCGACGCCCCGCCCGCCATGCGCGACCGCAACTGGTACAGCAACCGACGGCGAGTGTCCCCCGTCGCGTCCGCCAGCGTGCTCACCCGCCCACAGCCTGGTCGTGCTCCATGCCTGGATCGTCCTCTTGTGCGTCCCAGACATCCCCCCCGTCGTTCTGCTCACAGCGCCCACAGTCTCGTCACGTCGTCCACCAATGGCTACGACGGCAGCATGATGAACGGCCTCCAGAGTCTCACGCAGTGGGAGTCTGCCTTCAACCATCCCTCCGGTGGCAAGCTCGGCCTGCTCAATGCCATCCAGGTGCGCACACACGCGCCTTTTCGTCTCGACTGCTGACCACGCGCGCACAGAGCATCGGTGGGCTGGCTGGTTTCCCCTTTGCTCCCTACGTGTCCGACGGCATCGGTCGCCGTCGCGCCGTGTGGTTGGGTGCGACCATCATGTGCATTGCAACCGCCCTCCAGACTGCATCCCAGTCCGTCGGCATGTTCATCGGCGCTCGCTTCCTCGTCGGCTTCGGCCTCACCTTTGCAGGCGAGTCGCGTCACCGTCCATTCGTCGCCGTAGGCTAAAGGGCTGCTTTCACAGGCAACGCCGCCCCCATGCTGGTCACCGAGATCTCATACCCCACGTATCGCGCACCGTTGACATCCTTGTACAATTCTCTGTGGTATGCTGGTGCAGTCATGCATGTCTATTTCCTCTTTCCGCATGCCTCCTCTCACCTGCGTCCTAGTGCCGCGTGGACGACGTACGGATCCTTCAAGATAAACAACACTTGGGCGTGGCGCTTGCCGTCATTGCTGCAGGCTCTGCCCTCGGTCCTCCAATTCGTCCTCGTCTTGTTTGCACCCGAATCGCCGCGTTGGCTCATGAGCAAGGGGCGTGAAGAGGAAGCACTGAACGTGCTCGCTTATTATCATGCTGACGGAAACGTGTGAGTGTGCGCCAGGACAAACCCCATCTTTGCCCATGAACCCGTCATCAGGCTAGATCCCCTCGTGCAACATGAATTCCAGGAGATCAAGGCTGCGCTCGAGTTTGACCGCACCGTCGCAGAAAACGTTGGCTGGAAGTCACTCTTTGCTACTCCCGGAAACCGCAAGCGCATGCGCATCATCATTGCCATCGCCTTCTTCTCCCAGTGGTCCGGCAACGGTCTCGTCTCTTACTACTTGAGCAAAGTCTTTAGCCAGATCGGGATCACCAGCACCGACACACAGCTCCTCATTAATGGCATTCTACAAATCTGGAACCTGGGTTGGGCAGTCTACGCTTCCTTCATGGTCGACCGTCTGGGCCGTCGCCTCCTCTTTTTGCTGTCAGCTGGCCTCATGACGCTGTTTTACACGGCGCAAGCGGTGTGCTTTGCAGAATATGCTCAACACGGCGCCGCCGCGGCCGGGCATGCCGTCATCGCGTTCATCTTCCTCTTCTATGCCGCGTATGACATTGCGTTCACGCCTCTCATCGTCTCATACACGGTCGAGATCTTGCCGTACAGTCTCCGTGCCAAAGGGTTCAACGTCCTCAATTTTGTCATCTCGGTGGCCCTCATCTTTAACCAGTACGTCAACCCGATCGCCCTGGATGCGCTCGGATGGAAGTACTATGTGCGTGGGCGCGTTCATGTCTGGCGCTATCACTGATCGCTCGCTCCAGCTCGTGTACGTGTGCTGGCTCGGATTCGAGTTCGTCTTCTTGTGGTTCTTTGTGGTGGAAACCAAGAACCGCACGCTGGAGGAGACGGCGGCCCTGTTTGACGGCGAGGAGGCGATCGACCAGATCGCACAAGCAGCAGCAGTTACCCCCGAGATGTGTGGTGACCCCGAAAAGCGGTCCGAGACCGTGGCTTGATACCCATCCTTCACCCTCCTTTTTCTTTTGCCCGGACAGTTGCATCGCATTCCCTTCTTGTGGGTACATTATCACAGTCAATCGTTGATCACCGTGTATTTATAACCTATGATACTCTGGAGACACTCGTTCGTCCAGACGCATTTACGGGAGTGCGCTGGCAAGCAAGGCTCCGAGGACACTGGCAGCGTCAGAGTCCCTTTTCTCGTGTGTTGGCTAGCGATTACAACGACCACAGCAGGCGGCATCTTTGGACTACCTTTCTAATCTATGTCGGTCCTGCCATTTTGTTCCCTGCCCGTCTCTCGCATGCCCCAAACCGTCGCATTGAAAAGGACTACGTTCCCCAGACATCGCACCGACTTGATTTCTCCATGTAGGTGGGAACGGCCATTTGAGCGCGGACCGGTATCCGGATTGTGGTCCACAGCGAAACACGGGTGGGATGCACAATGTTGGTGTCGAGCCGAGTGTGTCGTCCGTGCGCTATACACATGTCACGGGCAGGAGAGAGCGCCCGTCTCAGACGGTCTCCGCACCACTGCCTGATCATCAAGACGCCTCCCCTGAAAAGGAATGAAAAGCAACCTTGGGGACTAGAAACGTTACGACACTCCGAGCCAGTCCGAGCGAGATGTCTGAAGACGATGATCCAGCGTGGTCACTCGGCAACCTGGCCACGGACTCGTGCGCCAAATGTTCTCGTTCCGCTGCGGGTCATCATGCAAAACCATCCGGGTTTCGCACGCGACCAGCGTTACGCAAGCTCGGGATTAAGTCAAACATAGTATATGGGACAGGTCCTACTATGACAAGCGGGAGGGGATAAAGAACAAGGATGGAAAACAGAGGGAAAAAAGTGTGACGATAGAGGAACGGCTCGTGCCATCAAAGCTTGAAGGGACTGGGTGACAAGAACGACGACAAGAAATGGGGGAACAAGATACGACGTGAGCAAGGCCACCATCCACTGCCGCCCCTTTCGATGTGAGGGAATATGGGATGAAAAACAAGACGAGTACACCTGGAAAACAAGCCAAGAGCGCCGGTGGTGGTTCCCGCGGGGGGTTAAAACGAGAGGACTGATTTTGGCTTAACGGGGATTTCTCGCGTCCTAAGCGAAAGAATAGATACGGTAGGGATTGTGATGCCTTCTCTCCATCGCCAGGGGTACCATGCAAAACGGGTTCATCATTACCTCATCCTCGCCGTGAAACCCATGCTCCCACCCCATGTCGCATTGTTCTGGCAGCTCCGACATCAAAGAGGGCTGGTGCGAGCCATGTCGTCCTCCCCGTCATTAAGAACCATCCCTTTAGCAAGATAAAGCCAGCCATGACCGAAAGGAAACATAATTAAAGAAGAGAAGAATAAACATGGAACTGGATCAAGACAGATGATGCAAGGCCACCTGACTCAACCAGTCTTGTTATTTCCCTTCTTTTGTTTGCGGGGTGGCGTCACCGGCCGCCCCATGTTCATGCCTCCGTACGGATACTTGGCCTTCTTCTCAGCGGGTTTAAGAATCTAGCGGCCGCTATCAACGAGGGCGGCGGTACCTGATCACGTGACGACTCACTTGGAAGGAACAGAGCAAGGTCTCGTCCACGCTCATCATGGCGCCCGCATTGTCAAACTCTCCACAATAGTTTGGTGCGGAGAACAAGGTAACAAGATGTCGCTTCGCGAAAAATTCATAACCGTCCTCCACGACCTGGGTGACAATATCAGTGATCTCGGATACACGCGGCACCAAGACGGTGGTGGCGACGAACCTGATGTGCCCTGCAAATGAGGTCCATGTCATGCTTCTGTAGAAATCTTGAGACGACGTCCGGCCCAAACGTAAACGAGACGCCTCGGTCATTTTCCGACCACCCAGTGATGTCCTTGTCTGGGTCCGACCATAGAAGGTCGCAAAGGAGTCCTGCGCGATTGATGAGATTCCTCCTGACAACGCGCGAGGGACCAACGCACCAGTGTCTGGAACGTCTGTTGGTCTCATGACCCTTCGTATTTGCTCCATTGATTGAAGATCGGGGGACAACCCGCCGTGCATGGTGAATATCTTTTCGTCGATGATGGCAGCGATGGGTAGACAATTAAAGCAGTCAGTAAACGTTTTCCATAGCTTGATGTTGTACCGCCGTTTGCCTTGACTTCGCCATCAGTAACTGACAAAGGTTCGGGGTGATGAAGAGGGCACGACACACACATTCGTCATAAAAACCGTAAATTCGGTTGATGCTTGCACACTCATGGTTTCCACGGAGGATGAAAAAGTTTTCAGGGTACTTGATCTTGTATGCGAGGAGAAGGCAGATGGTTTCAAGTGACTGCTTACCCCGGTCGACGTAGTCGCCGAGGAAGAGGTAGTTTGCTTCTGGCGGGAAGCCCCCGTACTCGAACAATCGCAAGAGGTCGTAGTATTGGCCGTGAATGTCGCCTGTCGGGAAATAACGGCAACATGAGTCATGACAATACGACCGCTGTACGATGATCGTGAGCACGCACCACAAATCTTGATGGGTGCTTCTAGTTCCAATAGAATGGGTTGGTTTATGAAGATCTCGCGTGCTTTCGTGCAGAGATATTTGATCTCATACTCTTGTAGTTGCACTGGCTTGCCTGGTCGGTTACCGCGCACTGTCGTGAAAAAAAGGAGGAAAAAAGGAGACCAATCAACCGTCCAGTTCAGCATTCAGGTGAGAATGCGCCAGAATGAGGGCAGGTTCGGGAGACGCATCTTCCAGCCCGAGAGCGTTCTTTTTTTTTCCCCCACCGAACCCATCGCAACACTGCCGCATGCTGCGCCGAGCGCTTTCCAACATCGCACGACACCCTAGACCCACCCTCGAAGCCACATCCCCCCAAAAAACCTCCAACCAAGACGGCGGTCTGCGCACCCTCTTCCATCTCACACAACTCCCGAAAGAGGACCGAGTTAGAGGCACACGCCACCCACCTTCCAACAAGCGGTCGATGACCGAGTCCAGATCGATTTCCGTCGCAGAATCGGCCATGTTGAGAGGGCGTGTTTGAATACTTCAGACGCTGGCGTGAAGGAGCGAGGCACAAATGTTTGTGGAAAAAAGCAAGTGGTAGCGGACACGCAATAACGTTGATCCTTTACGGCTTCGCTATATGGCGAATTTTGGCGAGAATGTAGCGCGCAGATAGGGAGAGGGAGGCGATTGGGCAATGGCTTGAGGCGGCTGCCAGAACCAGGAGGGAGAAGAAAAGGGCTGGGAAAGAAAATCGATGAGGGTACGGATACAAGATAACGGACGAGCTCGTTGATGCGACGATGGCAAAGGCAAAAACCGAACTCTACCCCCCCCCCCCCAAAAAAAACCGTGGGAATGTACACGATGTCTCTTGTTTTCTACCCATCCTGTGCAGGAAAACAGAAAGTGTTACAGAATGCGATGCCAAACGTCCGTGCGTCCGAGTCCGTCGTCACGCCGCCGTCGGTGGCCCAGGCGCTCGCTCTCCACCACCGCCATCCTCCCCTGGTGCCCGTCGCGTACGCCGCCGCCGCCGCCTGCATCGCCCACGTCAGCCAAGCGTCCCACACGACAAACGAAACCGACCTTGGAAACATGGGCCCCTTCGGCATTGGCCGGTGATCAATGTCCAGAGCAATGTTGGTCCCTGCATGAAGGCCCTGCGGAACAAGTCAGAACCCATCACCAAGCGTGCCCACGGGCCGCACCTCAATCCACTCCACAACAGCAGGTATGTCGGGCGCCTGGAGCAAGAACTGCTCCCCCTCTAACCTCACCCGGATTACGTTCTTCCGCTTCAGATAATCGTTTCCGAGACCACTCTCTGCGTGCTGCAGCGTATATGCGCGTATCAGGTCCGACCGGGGCGGCTTGGATAGGTCTACGTGACGCCACTGTGCTCGTCCTGTTGCTACCGGCAAGAAAGCCAAGCGTGCAGCCGAACGAGGTGGTGGTGGCTGAGACAGCCGCTGGATCGCCGCAGTCTCTCGCCCGGTGGACTCGTGCGACAGCGAAGAATGGCTACCTTGCGTGTCGACGGGTAGTAGTTCCACCTCGCGAGACTCGGAGCGACGCGAGGTTTCCCCGGCGGTCGCTTCGGATCGAGTAGAGCTCGAACTTCTAAAGGGCGACAAAAAGCTTGCACCCGAGATACGTTTCGCCGGTCGCGGTGTGGACGTCGTCGCGGAATGGGACACGTTCGACGATTGAGACTCGCTCCGCGGCCTGGTCTCTCTCGCGGGAGAGTCGGACGTCGATCGTCCCGGGGGCGCTCCTTGTGCCGTCGGATCCTCGTCGATCCCTAGCTTCCCCGGTCGTTCGACCTGCTCTTCTTTTTTCCGTGTCCGGGGTGGATTGGGGGAAGCCATATTACCAACCCCCACACGCTTTTCCCACCAGTCTCCTAAAACGCCCGCACCACTGGCGCCGGGGGGACACTTGTACACACGAAAGGCGGTCCCTTCCAGCTCGCACACCACGCGTCTCCACTTGCGGTCCTTGGCCTGTACTCCTGGGGAGGTAAATTCCATCTTGCGAGGCATAACGCCAATGATGTACAGCGAATTGCTGTAGACCGGCAGCCGCTCTCGCCCCTCGTACTCGGGTGGCGTAACGCGACATTCTTTTGGACGTGGGTCGAACGTGGGATATGGCGGAGGATCCGAAGTGGGATGGAAACTAGGCATAGAAGTGCGGCGGAGAAGTCGTCCGATGGCCACTTCAGCTACACTCTCCTCCGACTCGATTCGCGTCTTGCCAGCGTGTCCTGAAACAGATCCTATGTTGGACTTCATCGTCTCTCCTGACATGAGAGGGCACAGCCCCCGGTCGGTACGACGAGTGGAACCGAGGTTGATCATGCTCCGCGAGGCAACACGGTAAAGGCTTGGCCTGTGCTCCAACCGAACTCCAGGCAGTGGAGAGTCAGGATCCGAAGCAACATGGTAGCCAGCCTCCCCAACCGCATCCGGTATGTGAGGAGAGATCAGATATGTCGTCAGAGAAGGAGACGATGATGCGAGATGGACGGGTTTGACGTTGACGTAGGTCGCGGAACAAGAGGACTCGGCAAGATTCGGGCCAGTAGCATGGCTGTGGGATGAAGTGGGAGAAATGAGAGTGGGATGTTTGCCGGGTGATTCCTCATCCCTTATGGGCTGCGAACTCTTGGAGCTATGAAGACCAGATGGACCAGCACTTGGTAGCGGTTCCTCATCCTCTTCATCACTCTGATGAGCGCTCAGAGCATCTGCATGTTCTTCTTCCTCATCGCATTCATCGCAATCATCTTCGCCAGAATCCTCGAGTGTCACCTCTTCGCGGTCCGCTTGACGATCGGTATTACCACTCCCATGTCTTGACAGTAAAGGCATGCTTCGCAAGGGCACGCCTTGGCTGGGCAACGTGTCCTCCGCAAGAGATGGAGGCGGAGGTAATACAGGCAAACTGAGTAAAGGCATAGGTTGTCGCGCAACTATTGACGGCGATAGCCGGAGACCACGCTCCGTTGCTAGACAGAACGACGGTGGATGAGGGGCGCTATGACGAGGCACCAAGGGGGGACGCTTCGGGAAGCCTCCAGAGGTAGGATCCTCCGGCGCGGGTGCAGACTGGGGTCTCGAGAGGTTATTCGAGTGTGAAGAGGTCGATGGTGCTGGACCAGTCGGCAGCGTCGTGAAAGTGACATTATGGGAGAGGACGTTTTCCGGAGGTCGTGGCGTTTCGTCATCCAACGTGCGATGTACAGCTTCCTCGTGAGGCCCGGGCTCTGGCGCAACATGTATCTGTGGTGGTGAGATCTCGGGATTGACTACGGGAGGCCGGGGAGGTTGTATGACAGCATCGAGAGAGAGGTTGGACCGCAAGAACAACGGCGTAGGAGCGAGTACGTTTCCCGAATCGTCGGCAAGGGACTGGTTGCCTAGACCTGCCTGACCACGCAAGAACAACAATGGGGCACCACGACCGGCAAAGGTTGGATGTATGGGCGTCGAATAGTGCCTGGATCGCAAGGGGGACGAGTTGCCATTCGAAGAAGCGTCTTGCGACAAGTCATCGGGATCCATAGGACTGGAGCTGTCTTCCGCCCTGCTAAGCCCGATGAGGGGTGAGATGTCCGGCTTACGCAAGAGGTCTACGGAGGAATGTGCACGCTGAAAGTCCTGTGTGGGAATGGTGACGGGGGAAACGGTATTGCTCGACCTTCTGCCGCTCCCTCGTGTGCGCGGGGCAAATTTCTTGAGAAAGTGAAGCGCCCAGGCCTTGCGCAAGCAGTGAGCAGGTCGGTTTCGAACGCGACGGAACGTGCCAAGGGCGGGAGACCTACCTGAAGGGGCGTCGAGCGCAACGGCGTCTGGTCGCGAGATGGGTGGGCCATCGTGGTGGTCAGCATGAAGGGATCGCGCGCTATCTGGGGGCGAACACGTTTTCGAGCAGCCGAGACTAGTCTAGTCAATTTCCGTGCAGTAGGAGGCATCCCAGGAGTGACTCACGCGAAGCCGACAGCGAAGTTGTCTGTTCAAACGACGGGTTCGAGCGGACGGGACCCAGAAGCGCTTCTGGAGCTACTAAAAGGCGGGGGCCATGGGTGTTCGCACCAAAGAAACGAGCCCGGGGACTCGAGGCGGATCGGTTGTAACCGTGCTAAGCTTGTGACATAGGGTCCTTTCTTTTTGGGTGCCGGCCCGTGTCAACACGAATAATCCTCGACCTCGATCCAGCAGACCCGCCGGACGTCGCGACAGGCTATGCGCAGCACTTGGGTCAGGGTAAAAAAAGGACGTTAATGTACAGCCCGCGCGCATGATAGGAAACCTGACAATATCCCCGAAACAAGTCTATTACCAAATCACAACCCCGTCGGGCGTGCTGAGTTCCCAGCGACCGTTATCTGTCGCGCGCCGGCCAGGAAGACAGTCCGGGCGTACGCTGGGAGGGACCAGACGCATCCACGACGGCCCAGACACCTGCTGGATTTCATATGACGTCACGTTCACCGCTGTTGGTGCGCGTCACCACTGCCAAGGAAAACGTTTTCATTAATGGGGGGCGACCTGGCTCCGAGCGGGATAAATGAACAGGTGAGAGCTCCAATGTTGTCGGGGCATGGCTAAGCGCAACAGCCTCTGAATGGTTGACTCGGATCCCAGGGCTGACGCGATCGCTATCTCGCCGCGCTGCGCGACGAGTTCTGTGTCAGCACAACCGATAGCGCTTCAAGGATCAGGCCCCTTTCTGGTAAGTTCATGATGGCCTTATCGGCAGTCGTGTGTTGTCGTAATGTCGGTGTGACGCTTCAAGCCTGGGATCCGCTGACCCGCCCGTGGTGTCGGCAAAATCGTCGACTGGAAGAAAGTGCACATGTTCCCACCTAGACCCACGCTAGTCTCCCGATCGAACCCTGAAAGCCGTCAGACTAGCACATGGCTCACCATAATCCCAGGTCAACGGTATCCAGAGATGCAGAGCCGACAAGCCGATGCCCTGCTCATCTGACCCAGCTCGTTCCAGTAATACATGACTGCCGAGTCTGGCAGCTGGATCAAGTATATATCGGTGGAGCGCCTCGAGGCAACAATCCTGCCCAACTTGTGGCCAAGGGGGCCAAATCCAGCGGGTGGGATTCGCCCCGTCGGTACTTGACCCAATCGCGACGCGACTGGCCAGAAACAGTGTTATTCCAGAAGCGAAAGAAAATCTGCCGAGGCTGGAGCAAACATCCATGCTCGCCCGGGGTTTGATTTGGTGTGTGGCATAACAATAATCGCCCCCGCTCATCTTCAGGTTGGGTAGACCCGTCTCCGGTTCACGAAGATGTCAGAGGTCATGACAGGAAAATTTTGGGGAGCACGAATCTAGCGTTTATCCATTGGAAATTCGGTAAATCTCGGGGAAAGCGAAACAAGATCAAGTGGGGGACAGACACCGAAAGGAAAGCAAGGCGATCAAGAGAAACCTCAATCTTAGAGACGACGGAACATGTGAACTGTCTGATCCCACATCCAAAATCACGTTCTCGATGTTGAAAAAATATGAACATTGAGAGGCTGGAAGCTAATCGGATGTCAGTCATACCGTGCAGTGTCTCCTCGCGACGCTTCTGTCCAAACGCGATGGCACGCAGGTTGAGGTCCGATCGTACATGCCTCGGAAAGAAAGGGCGCGAAGGACAGCGGATAAAAGACCAGTCCGATTAATGACGCGATATACATGGTGTCTAAAATGGGAGCTTCCCGCCCAGCGTCTTGGAAGGCTTAAGAGGATTCGGTCGTCTCCTCTTGTAATACTATGGGGCAAAACCGATAAGGATACATTCACGATGGTGTGGTGAAAAGGCACTCACCTGTTTGTAGCGCTGGATACGCTTTGCCATATCGCGCATAAGTATTCTCCGCCTCAAAGCCTTCTTCTCTGCTACCCGCTCCCATTTGTGGCCCTTGAACATGTGCTTCTTGCCTGCGTACAACCTGTTGCCAATCTCCGCTCCCGGCACTTTGCGTTCCTTCATTTCGCCGACCCATTCGATGGGCTGGGACCACCGCCCGTCCGAGCTCGTCGCATCCATCCCGGTCCGGCCTTCAGTCCCAGCTTGCACCTTTTTTGATACCGGCTGCGCCTTGGCAAATGAAATGGCGGCGAGATGTGCTGCAGATGTCTTGGGCGCAGGGGGAAGGAGCGCCAAGGTGCCCGACGCGCGGGCTCTCTTGATGAGGTCCGCCTGCTGGCGCAAAGAGTACTTCGGTGGTGCCCATCGCCCCGTCTGCGGGTTCTTTGCAGGGACGAACGGGTTTGCCCGCTTCGGGAGGTCGCGAGTCAATGATTCAGGTGCGACGCGAGTGGGTTGGGAAAAGTCGAACTTGGCAAAGTCAAAGGGAAACCCTGCGGACGACGTTGCGGCTGGCTTGATGACGGGGGGAGGTGGGGGAGCCCTTGCAAGCTCCCGAAGCCTGAACTGCCGGATGGCTCTGGTGGCCATGGAAGCAGGAAAGCAAAAATTACTGTTATGGAATGTATGAGGTGGGTTAGGGTTTGCCACCTTTTCTCGGCAATTTTGCCGTCGCCTCTGCCCGACGAGGTATTAAAGGCTGGGCGCGTCGCAGACCGCCTTCTTCCTCGTCCCATGACAGCTCGAAGACTACGAGGCTCATCACGCACAAGATGTGTTTTTTCGCGTCTTTCTTCATGAGCGGGCAAGGTCTGAGCGTCGTCATCCTCGATTGTCTCTCGCAGGGGCCGGTCCTAGCTGGACCGCACGACGTACCAGAAATCCCGTCTCGGTCGACGCTGAAACCGCGTCGCGACGACTGGGTGGGTGTTCCCTCACCGTCATACGCCCTCAGTGTTCTCTATCGCAGCGATGGTGTCCTCTTGGGCGCACGGTATGGTGTCAGAGTGACGAGCACGACCGCCGTCATAACAATCTGCACGGTATGATTCACGGTATTCTGGAGGTGTATCTCATGCTAACGCATGGTGATATCCCATGCCTTGGGGAAAGGTTCGCAGGGTCTACAAGTCCCGTTTCTACGATGAACTTTCCTTCCGGCCCTCGGGTAACGGTGAGGTATGCCTCTACTCTTGATTGCTGCATAGAACCACTATGCTTGGGCACTCGTGAGGAACCAGGAGCATCTCGATCAAACCATGTTCCGACGTCTGTCGTAGGAGGAGATGAGCTGTCTTCGTTGAAGACATTCCACCCTTGAGTTTCATTCGTAGTTTGCGGTTCTTGTTGACTGTGAAACTCGATTCAGACTACTCTTGGACGGTCATGGCCGGAAGTTTTCCTCGATTTTTCTCCTTTTCGCAAGGAGTATGGTTTGTATGTACATCCTACTAAGTAATTTATGTTCTGCAACGAACCAATGGCTCTTGGGCCTGAGGCCTGATTGATCGACTGTTCAGAGCACTGCGCGGAGACGCCAGCTGCTAGCGCAGTCTCCAAGGGCACCTTGTATTGCACTTTTAAAATGTCTACCCAATCTGAGGATGATTGGCTTCAGCATGTCGGTGGTGAAGCTTTGATCACGGCAGCCAGCATCAACCCGGATGACCTCGCCGCTCGCCCGACAACAGCATTCTGTGTCTCCCATTGACAAGACGCTAGTGACATGAGCGGAAGTGAATCAAACCCGACCTATCCCAGCATGGTCTCTGGTTCTTTTTTTTTTTTTGAAGACGGCAGCTGGGGTTTGAAGTGCGAATCATGCGTGATGGGTACGATATCCCAGTCGTTTACTAGTACTCATAAAAATCTAGCTGGCCCTCAATCTCAACCTGTTTTTTTTTGCTCGGCATAGGGAAGCAGAGATATGTTTAATCGGGATGTCAAGCCTGTTGACCCGACCACTCACGGGTAAAGCCCCATTCACTTTGCGAATGACGGAAACCGGAGCTTGTGGGCACACCAGCGAGGATGGGACGGCGTAAGTCAATCTGCGATGCCATCACGAACGCGATCGGACGTACACCCGCCGGCTGGTCAACTTTTTACTCGACAGACTTCCTGATAACCGGACGGGAAAGCGTTGCAAGTCGACACTAAAAAATCAAGCCGTATCGCGGGGAGATTTCGACCCCGTGTGGGTTGCGGTTGATAGACTACGAGTGCGGGACGCAGCTCCCCCGAGTCTTTGGACGTCCCGGGTCCCAAATCTATACACGTCTGGTCGCAGGGGAACGATGAGGAGGTAGGAGCTCAGGGCTCAGAGATTCGCGTGGCCCACGGTGGTGGAGGTGCGTGTCTAAGCACATGGGTGCGTGGGGTAACTACAGACTCGGAACATGAAACATGTCCGTCCACTTGTCACTGGCATCGATTGTCGTTCCGGTGTGGAGTAAGTACAGGAGCCGCTGTCAGCGATGTGGGGTATGATGTCAAGTTTATTTTTACTTCCCCCCCCCCCCCCCCCCCCAAAAAAAAAAAAGCCGACGCTTTGAAGCGACGTTCGCTTGGTTGACCCAGAGTCTGTGAAGAGTTTCAGGAGGACGTTTCACGTTGTTAATGGTCTGGGACCGTGCCGCCGACACAGCAAGCTTCGCGTTTCACCGTACTCAGCCTATGGAATGAGATCACTCCCTGTTTGAGGGACCCCTCGATAGACTGCCAGTGGTAACGCTGGCGATAGCCACCATCACGTCGAGCCAGTCGATGCTGGCACATGTGGCTCGGTCGAAGGCCCTGATCCGTACATATCACCGAAGCGGAAATATGGGCGATATGACTATGCGCTCACCGTTAAATATTGGGGACCTGTAAAGCCCCATATCTGCCTGTCTTGTGTTCAATGAGTCGAAGGTCTACCCGGTGCTGCTGCGACGACGATGCTGGCCCAGAGAACGGTTTCGTTGGACCTGACGCACGAGTCAGGAACGAGGGGCTGGGCTTACGTGTATATTGAAACGGCATTTACGTCTGCCGCCACCACTATTAGGTCTGGATTCGGCACATGTCAATGTGCCGCAGCACACACACACCAAGTATACACATAGGCGTGAAGAGTCCGTGCAGCCACTATAAAAACGTTGTATGGATTCGGACGTAGCGAGACGCCGAACCCAGGTATCCCAAGTCCAAGTCATGCCTTTATTTGACCCATCGACTGTTTTTCCAGCGACGTATGTTCGTGCACGTCGTACGCTGCTGCCCTGTGCGTGATTTGCTCGAGCGCATCATCGCCATCGAACAGTGCCGCGGTCTCCTCCAACGTGAGGTTCTTGGTCTCCACGACGAAGAACCACAAAAACACAAACTCGAATGCAAGCCAGCACACGTACACGATCTGTCAGAGGGGTGGCAGGCCCATGATTGGTCCTCTCACGAACACACGAGACGGAGAGGCCGACGTACATAATATTTCCAACCCAAGGCTGCCAGCGCGATCGGGTTCACGTACTGATTGAAGATCAACGCGAGCGAGACGACAAAGTTGAAGATGCAGAGGCCCCTGGCGCGGAGACTGAACGGCAAGATCTCGACTGTGTATGCAATGACGAGCGGGCAGAAGGCGATCGCGTACGCGGCTGTAAAGAGAAATATGAACGCAATCACCGCATGACCGGCCGCGGCCACTCCATGCTGTGCGTATTCTGCAAAACAGATCGCTTGTGCCATATAGAACAGCATCATTAGGCCGGCTGAGGTGAGGAAAAGGAATCGGCGCCCGAGGCGATTAACGGCGTACGCAGCATAGAAAGCGCAGACGAAGCCCCACATTTGGAGCACGGCGTTGATGAGCAGTTGCGTGCTCGAACTCGTGATACCAATCTGGTTCAACACCTTGGACAGGTAGTACGACAGGAGACCGTTCCCGGACCACTGGGAAAAGAAGGCAATGGCGATGATGATCCGCATCCGTTTTCGATTGCCCTGTGTCGCGATGAGCGACTTCCACCCAATGTTCGCCGCAACCTCCCGGTCGAACTCGAGCGCAGCCTTGATTTCCTTGAATTCGAATTCCACTACTGGGTCGCGTCTGCAAGCATCTCAGTACATCAATAACCCGAATTCATAAGCGAGCACATACTCATTCCCGTCCGCATGATAATACGCAAGCGTTCTCAGTGCCTCGGTCTCCCGTCCTTTGCTTACCAGCCAACGAGGTGACTCGGGTGCAAACAGAACCAACACCACCTGGATCACAGACGGAACACCCTGCAGGAGTGATGGCAAGCGCCACGCCCACGTGTTGTCGATCCTGAACGAGCCGAATGTTGCCCATGCAGCTCTAACAAAGGTCGTCATGAGTTCTGGACACGTGAGATGGAAAGAAGGGATACACACACGATGGCACCAGAGTACCACAGAGTGTTGTAGAAGGAGGTCAAGGGGCCACGGTGTGTGGGATACGAAAGCTCGGTCACTAATATGGGCGCGGCATTGGCTACACGTGGGAGATAAGGTTTGTCCGAATCAGCAAAATCGTGACGTGGACTTGCCTGCAAACGTGTTTCCAAAGCCGATCAAGAAACGAGCGCCGATGAACATTCCAACCGACTGGGAAGCGGTCTGAATCGCCGTCCCAATACACATGATGGCCGCACCAAACCAGATTGCGCGACGACGGCCAACCCCGTCGGACAGGTATGGTGCAAACGGATACCCTGCTAACGCACCGATGTTCTGCACGCGTCAACGATGGTCAATGATGACAGAATGTGCGGTGAAAAAACTCACCTGTATAGCGTTGAGCACACCCAGTTTCCCGCTAGAGGGGTAGCCGAAAGCGGACTCCCACTGTGGGAGGCTTTGCAAGCCATTCATCATACTGCCATCGTACCCGGTAGCAGAGGAGGTGATAAGACTGTCGAGGATTGTCAGAAGATGGGAGGGCTGTCATATGTATGGGGACACACAGCAGGACAATCCAGGCATTGAGGGCGATGAGGCTAGAAAAACGTGGGTGAACGCGAGAGTGGACTACTGGCGGGGGTATTTACCGTCTGTTATTGTACCACTTTTTTGTCGGATCGATGAGGTGCGCCAGGGAGGGCCCTTGGGCTGCAACAGGGGAGGCACCACCGGCACCCATGCTTAGAGACGTTGGTCAAAAGGGAACAACGTACGAGAGGTGGCACACTTTATAGGGCTGACGTACCCGGGCTATGCGAGTATGACCTGGTCACCAGACCCGTGCGGAGATGGTAACCTGGCACCGTGCTACTTTTTAGCGATGCCGAGCTGACCGAGTCCGACCAAAAGTGCCTTATTTTATGCTTATTTTAGACCAACCGACTTTTGCTTATGAGATAACTGGAATGTCGTGGTGCTTCGGACCAGTTGGCAACTTGGCATGACTATGCCGTCTGGAAAAGATGAAGTCAAGACAAGCTTATGAGGACCACTTGAGCAAACCGCGGCTACACGGAGAAGCGTTAAAGAACACTCAGAGATTGTGTGGGCGGTTGTGGCGAGGAAAGGCGGGTGGTCGGTCATTTACCTCGAGGGTTTCTTCGTAGTGACGGTCCCGTTCCCTGCGTCGGACTGACCGAGCCTTAGGACAAGACTCGTGTTGGCTTCGCTCAGTTGTAGCCGGATAAGGTTCTCCGAGCCAAACAGGGGCTGTATGCGCCTTGCCACTGACCACCACCATCCCCCGCTTTGATGGCAGGCGCACTCAACGCCCCCACCATGTCCTTCAACTCGCGCATGCACAGCAACACACCAGGACCCTTTTTCTCCGCTCCGCCCATGCCACACGCGCACTTTGGTTTCACCCCCCTCTCCGAAGACAGTACCACCGCTAAACAGATCGCCACTCTCCAGGCCAAGCTCAACAAGAAACTCGGTCCCGAATACATCAGCCAACGACCCGGCCCCGCTGGCGGTCCGAAGCTCACCTATGCCGAAGGGTGGAGGATCATCAACCTCGCCAACGAAGTGTTTGGATTCAACGGGTGGAGTTCAAGCATCGTCAGCGTCACCACAGATTTCGTGGATTATGCCGAAGACTCGAGGAGGTTCAATGTCGGCGTAACCGCCATCGTGCGGGTGACCCTTAGGGATGGTGCGTATCACGAGGACGTCGGATATGGAATGCTCGAAAACGCCAAGAGCAAGGCGACCGCGTTGGACAAGGTGAGCTGGCGGCTTCATTCTTCCTCTGCCCTCCTTGTCATTGGGATCGAGAGAGCGACATGTCGATGCATCCCCCTTTTTTTCCCTCTCGGCATGTTTTGTCTAGTGTAAGAAGGAGGCTATTACGGACGCGCTCAAACGGACGCTTCGAAACTTTGGAAATTTACTCGGAAATTGTTTGTACGACAAGTCGTATGCGCAAGAAGTCGTCAAGATTAAGGTTCCTCCGGTGTGTTGATCACCTTCGTCAAGATGTCCATCGCCATTCAGCCCGTATGTCAGGCCAAGTTTGATAGGAACGAGTTGTACCACAGACCTGATCCCGAGGGGCAGGGATCGGAATCCCTAGCGCCTCATCGGCATGGCCAGGCGGAGGATAGCGTGGAACCTCGTATCAAAGCGGAGCATGATGAGCGTCACCCTGAGACACCTATCACATATGTTCCACGGCACCTGCGTCAGGAGGTGGCTACCGTCTTTCGACATGCCCAGGCCCAGACTCCAGTCCGCGCGGTTTCTTCCACGTCAACCCGTGGAGGACTTCCACGCCCTCACGCACAGACATCGACCTCGGGATCGGCGTCAGGTGTGATCGACGCCCCTGCCAACTGCAGTCCCTCTCCTGCCGACGCGCCCAAGCCCAGCAAACTTGCGACGCCCACGGAGGCCCAACGAGCAACTCCCCCAAGGGCAGCTGGGACATCGCCACTTGCTCGAATGCACAGCGCTCCGGAACGTAGTGTACCCTTCACCAAGTCTTCTCCTGAAACGATGCCAGCCCGTGCGGAGGCCATAGACACAACAAACCGCACTAGTCAAGGAAACGGCCCAGGTGTTACCGATGACGACGACGCGTTCCCGCTCAGTACCCAGGACGGTGCGTTCCTTGCCACGGTCGACCTTGGCGAAGGTGATCTCGGGAGGCCGATCGACTTTGACGAGGGACTGGGCAGTTTGAGTGTGATGAATTTATCTGTGCTCGAGGGGGGACTGGAGTTGCCCGTTATGTTACCCCCGCCTCAGCATCAGGTACATGACCACACTGGGAGCGAGCCGGCTGCTAGGTCGCCGCTCGGCGGGCCACTCTTGCCGAGTTCGCGGAACGAAGTGCAGGTCCAACCTGCTACAAAACCTCCCTCTGGGAGCAATGGCCACGGGAAACCGCCGACCCGAAGTGGACCACCTACCGGTAATGTACCTGTATCTCCGCCAAGCATGCGCGCAGGGACGGCAGCGCAGGACGACAAATGTTCGGTGACGATCACACATGGTATGGTACGTCTTGTTTCCCTGACGTGCGGTCAACACCTCCCTGACTACATGTGACATGCTCTCTCCATGCGCGACTTTCTACTTTAATGACTTGGCCTGTAGAAATCGCCAGCGCAGCAACATGTCTCCAAGTCCGTGATGCCAGCCTGCGTGCGGACGCACTCAAACACGCCTCAGAGTGGACCAGCCAATGCACTAAAGCGCAGCGTAGATGTGATGCAGTGCGTGTGTTTGGTGTCTCCCACTGATATCGTATGTTTAGCATGTGGTATGATCGTTCCAGGGCTGCGTCGGGTCCTTCAACACTGGCACGCCCGCCGATCCAAGGAATGGGTCGTGCTCAGAGACAACAGCAACAACAACAGAGTGCTAGTGCACGCCAGTCGTTGGATAATGGCGACGGTAACGATCCCAAGCGGTTCAAACGTTGATCGGTGTTGCCGCACGTCCACCCTTTCGTCTTTTCCCTCTTCGTTTTCGCTTTCCTCGTGCATGCCAATGCCGCCGACATACAGTGACTGCAACATGATGCACTGTTTTCGTTTTCACTCCTTTGTTCTCGATTTCATGCTTTGTTTCTAGACAGTCACACTATGACCTGCCTGTACATCGGATTCTTTTCGGATCAATAGACAAATTTCAGTCATTCGAACCACGGATGAGAACACCAGCAACAATCAACTGTGCCTGTTAATGAGCAAAGCTCTCGCGATTGTCGTACGGCGTATTTTCAAGTGACTGCACAGACAAGTGGTGTCGCGTGGTAGGTTGGGTCACACGAGACGATTTGTGGGTAGTAACAACCACTGTCTGCGTCTTCGTCCGTCGCGCGCTGGGGTTACTGCAACGCGGAACATGTTCCGCACTTGGCGACGATTTTGTGACGAGTGTGTCACGGTCGCGGTGGTCACAAGTCGGAGGGGAACCATCGCAGAAAATAAACAGACAAAACAGTAGCCGCACACACCGGTTTTGCAAGCGACGTATCATTCTCTCAAAAATGCCATCTTTTCTTTTTCGTCTTGGTCTGCGACGAGTGTGTGCCGCGCGCCCATCAACGCTCTTTTGCTTTCTCGAGCGGAACGATCGCGTCTATGCCGTGGTCCCCCTCACCCACTCCTCCGGGCTGGTGTGCAGTCGTATTGGCCTTGTGCGTGATCCGGTCGATCGCGCTGTCCCCGTCAAAGAGCGCCGCCGTCTCCTCCAGCGTCCGGTTCTTCGTCTCGACAATGTACATCCACAGGAACACACACTCGCACGCGAGCCAGCACACATACACGAGCTGTCCCGGGTGTCAACGCGGAGGGGGAAAAAGGCAGGGGCATGTCAACACGCATCCCAGGAGTGTACGGGGGAGGACGGGGGAGGACGTACATAGTATTTCCATCCCAACGCGTCCAACGCGATCGGGTTCACGTACTGGTTGAACACGAGCGCAAGCGAGACGACGAAATTGTATACGCAGAGCCCCCTCGCACGCAGGTCGAACGGCAGGATCTCGACCGTGTACGCGATGGCGAGCGGCGTGAACGTGAGCGCGTACGCCGCTGAGAACAGAAATATAAAGGCGATCACCGCGTGGCCAGCCCCAGGCGTCCCGTGTTGCGCGTACTCCGCGATGCAGATCGCCAGTCCAGTGTAGGAGAGCGTCATCAGCCATGCTGAGGTAAGAACGAGCGATCGCCGGCCATGGCGGTCGAGAGAGGACGATGCGTAGAACCCAAAGATGAAGCTCCAGATCTGGAGGAAGCCGTTGATGAGCAGTTGCGTGCTCGAACTCGTCACGCCAATCTGGTTCAGCACTTTGGACAGATAGTACGACAAGAGGCCGTTCCCGGACCACTGCGTAAAGAATGCCACGGCGATGATGATCCGCATTCGTTTCCGATTGCCCCGCGTCGCTATCAGTGACTTCCATCCAGTGTTTGCTGCAACCTCACGGTCAAACTCGAGCGCAGCCTTGATTTCCTTGAATTCGAATTCCACCACTGGGTCGTGCCTGCAGGGAACTGAGCACACCGACGACCGAGTTCATGAGGGAACGCGTACTCGTTCCCGTCCGCATGGTAGTACGCAAGCGTTCTGAGCGCCTCAGCATCCCGTCCCTTGCTTACCAACCAACGAGGTGACTCGGGTGCAAACAGAACCAACACTACCTGGATCACAGACGGAACGCCCTGCAAGAGTGACGGCAAGCGCCACGCCCATGTGTTATTAATCCTAAACGAGCCGAATGTCGTCCACGCGGCTCTAAGAGGGCCGCCGTAAGCCGATGACAAATGACAAAGGAAAGAGATACGTGCATGATAGAGCCAGAATACCAAAGACAGTTGTAAAGGGAGGTAAAGGGGGCGCGATAAGTAGGATATGAAAGCTCGGTGACTAATATGGGCGCGGCGTTGGCTGCTCGCTCGAGATCAGGTCTGTCCGAATGGACAAAATTGTGATGCAAACTTGCCTGCAAACGTGTTTCCAAAGCCGATCAAGAAACGAGCGCCGATGAACATCCCAATAGACTGGGAAGCAGTCTGGATGGCCGTCCCAATACACATGATGGCCGCACCAAACCAGATTGCACGGCGACGGCCAACCCCGTCGGACAGGTATGGCGCAAACGGATACCCTGCCAGCGCACCAATGTTCTAGCCAAGGTCAGCAATGACAGGCTGAAATATCGGGAGGAAGCTCAACCTGGATGGCATTCAGTACGCCCAGTGTCCCTCCAGATGGATCGTTGAAAGCAGACTCCCACTGGGTGAGGCTTTGCAAACCGTTCATCATACTGCCATCGTACCCCGTAGTCGACGAAGTGATGAGACTGTTGGGGATTGTCAGAAGGTTGGAGGGATATGATGCTTATGGGAACGCACAGAAGAACAATCCAGGCGTTGAGGGCGATGAGCCTGGAGATATGTGGGTGAACACGGGAGTGGGCCGCTTGCAAGGGTGTTCACCGTCTGTTATTGTACCACTTTCTTGTCGGATCGATGAGGTGCGCTAACGAGGGCTCTTGGGTAGCAGCGGCCTGAAGGAAAGCGCCGCCAGCACCCATCGTCCAGAACCGAGTAATGAAAGAAACTTGGAGAGGTGGCGCATTTTATAATTCTGAGCCCCTTCGCAATGTCGGCATGACTCTGGATCGACGAATTCTGAACTATCGTATCGGAGTTGGAAGGCCTTTTTTTTTTCGTTCTCGCTTGTTAGACGGGGCCCAACCAGATCGCACAGGGTTCCGCGTCAGGTTTGCTTACTTACTCGGTTGAGATTGCACCCGCCAATTGATTTACTTAAAAGTGTCTTGACACCACCATATGCCACGTACAGGACAACATCCGAAAAGACCATACACGGGGATGACAGGGTTGACGTACATGTTAAGGAAAATAGAGTACATGTAATACAAACATCAATAGCGCATTTCGCCAAGTTTTCGCTTTCTGGGGTTCATGGCAAAAAAAAGCGAAAAAGGTGTCGGTAACCAGACTGACGCGCGCAGGTATCGGGCAAGAGAAATCCTACGTAACGCGAGCATCGTCTAAACGCGCCAGGTCGTCACGAGCACCGAGCAACACATCCTGTTCCAAAAAAAAAAAAAAAAGAAAAGAAAACATCAGTTTCGATCACACGAACTTGCACACGCTAGTTATCAACTGACCGTTACCAGCGCCTGCCGTGCCTCGTCCTTGATCTCTTTCCAACGCCGCTCATACGCTCCCAACAACTGCTCCAGCTCCGTCTTCCGTCCTGCCCCACAAGTACGAATGATCGCACGTAGCACGATGATCCCCGCGACCCACTCAACCTCGTCAGACTCCCACACCGCGTCGCGCGCCATCATCTCTGAAAACGTGAACTTGTCCGTGTTTGAGAGAGACGGGGGTCCGACAGAGTACGCGAGCTCTTGTCCGCCTTGCGTCGGACGGTGGTGGTAGCCCGAGTTCCCGTTCGTGCCAACAACGCCCACGCCCACACTCACGCCGAGAGCGGGGACGTTGACGGCTACGCCAGGATTGGCAGCCGGATTCGCACCACTGACGATCCCGAGCTCGATCGCAGCGGCGTGAATCTGTGCCCATTGAACATGATCCTTGCGCCGTTGTCTATCCGCCTTGATCCGCTCCATCTCGTCCGACAACGACCCATGCGCCACCGCGCCGCCTGTCCCAGCGCCAACAGAACCCGGACCAAAACTCGCGCTAATAGGAGCCCACACCGAGGACCTGCGGAGCGCAGTCTGAAGCGCGCGAGGGCCCGCCAGAGGACCAGCAACGTCCGCATGAACGAGCGTGTTCGGGAAGAACGCACACGCGTCAACGAACCGCCGGAGCAACGTGCACAGCACATCTGTCCGAGCCTGCCCCGCATTGGCGCTCGCCGTTGATGTTGATGGGGAACCCGCCGCTGTCGTGGATGTAGACACCGAGGTCGACACCGACGGCCCGAGCAGGGACGAGGCGGCATCAAAGAGGGCGTGTATGACGGGCGTGAGCGGGGTTGCGGACGGGTGAGCGAGGACGTAGGACTGGATGAGGGTCGAAAGGGTCGAAAGATCGATTCCGTGGCTGATAAAAGCGTCGCGAAGTTCAGAGGAGGTCAGATTGATTGTGATCGGGCTCGGCGAGGAGACCTGCACCGGGACGGGGACGGCAGACTGAAAGGTGAATTGGAGTTGTTGGCCAGACGAGCCAGGTTGGGGCTGTTGTTGTTGCGAACATGAATGGGAGCTCGGATCGGACGTGTTCGAGGAGGGAAAGGACGTCGAGAGAGGTGGGCTCCACGAGATGCCGTCTGCTGGCTTGGGTGTGAGGGAGGAGCAGCCAAGCCAGCCAGGCACGACGCACCCTTGTCGGACGACTTCTTGGGCCGCGTCCGCCCCTCGAGCTTCCGCCTCGCTCGGCCTACGGTGTTCTTGTACCAATTGTATATTTGCTGATGTGCGAGTGAGTGGGGCAGGGCGACAAGGATGTGGTATACTGTGTTCACCTCGCGGAACCGCGGTTCGGCCTCGTCGACGCCTTGAAGGTCTGGAGGGAGACCGAAGCGAACGAGAAACTCGCTGGCCCTGTCCAGTGCGAACTTTTTCGCGTCGCCTCTGACATGGCCTCTCGTGCGTGTCTCGAACCCGCTGATGTGGCTGCGAAGAAAGACGAGCTGCTCCTCGGTGTATGGCTTGGGCAACCTGGGTTTGCTTATCCTGGGATCTCCGTCCATCGTCTGGGTCGCATCGAGTGGGCACGCCACAGCCGCACAGGTCATCCCACTCGCGGTAACTCCCGAAGGATCGGATTCCATTAGGTAATATAATGTAACGTGTCCTCTACTCCTCCAACGGCTTGCGGCAAACGACCAGATACATCGGCGTGAACAGCTGCCCGTGTCCGTCAGTCGTTGCCTGCCACGCACAGCATACGCGCCTACCTTGGTTTGCCCACCCTTGACGAGTGCATCCCCGGCCACCTTGAGCTTCTCGCAAACCTCCCACGTACCCTTGGGCACTAGACCAAACAGCTCCAAAAACCGGAGCCCCGTATGCGTTACAATTTTCCCACTCCAGCTCGTACGCCACACCAATACGAGGTCCCACATTGTCTGCGCTTTGGTGATATCGCCTTCGAGTGGATAATACCATGGGATCACATCCGGTCGTGCGGCAAGATCTTCCGCGTGCTCAATCTCGAACCCGACATCACTGAATGCCTTGTGGGCAACCGTGAGCGGACGCATCTCGGGAATGCCATTGCCAATTTCAATCTGGTGCGCGAGTTCCTTGTGCGAGGGCACAGATGGATCCCACTCGTCGGTCATGCACCATTCATAGACACCAAACTAGGCTCGCCATCAGCGCACACCCATGAATAAGAATAAAATGACACCTACAGCACCTCCTGGCTTGAGGACCTTTTTAATCTCGCCATATATGCCCTCCCACGAAGGCGCATGGCAGGTCGCCTCGATGGCATACACTAAACACCGTCTTAGCACGCGGCCAACCGCAACGAAAACAACACACCAGCATCAAACGAGTTCTCCCCAAAGATTTCTGCCAGTCGCATAAAGTCACCCTTGACGAACGTGACTTGCTTCTCGAGGCCAGCCCGCTTCGTGTGCCGCCTGGCACGCTGAATCTGGAAGTCATTGTTGTTGACACCAACAATGTTCACGTCTGCGAAGACGGCAATCTCCCGTGCAGGACCACCGACACCACACCCGACGTCCAGGACACGCATACCAGGTCGGAGCTGCATCTTCGCAGCGAGATAGTGCTCATGCCGAGCGAGCGATTGGTGGAAGCCCTCTCCCTTGTAAAAGCGGGAGAAATGGAAGGACGCACCCCAGGCATACTCGTACACCTGAGTCGCAGCATCATAATAGCCTATACGAGAAATTTTGAGTACGCGATGACGACAGAGGAAGCAAAGAGAGAAAAGATAGCATGCCATTGACAACGTCCGCGTAGCTCCCGAGGCGATTTTGGTTGTTATTGTCCCTATTGAGATCCTCTTCCCAAAACTTGGTATAGTTGTTGATACGCCGGTCGACGCGTCCGTCAGGGTGTTGGTCGGACAACATATTTTGTGGGCGTCCTGTCGCCAGTCAGCTCGTGGTCATGCGCCGACTGTACAAAACAGCTCACAGGGAAAAGAGGAAAGGGAACGAAGGGAGGAAGAGAAGAAGAAGAGGTGTTCAAGCTGGAACGACCCACACCCTTTTTAAAACAAATCCTACAGCTACGCACAGAAAATCAGGTCATAATTTTAGCTTTACCTAACGATCACGTGCATGAAATGGTGCGAAATTCAAATTATTTTGCATCCGTCGGCGCCACCACCCTGCTTTGACTAGCCCGAAACGGCCGCACGCATACCTCAAAGGAAATCCGAGGCGGTGACCTGGCGTACCAAATCCAATGGGCAGAGTGCACGCGCACAGGCCCACCAGTAAGACTCGATCCACGTGTGAACCTGTTTTAGCATATGTTGGCGGTGGAACCGACGCGGCAGTCGAGCGGTGAGTCCCGCGGTCGCCTTGGTCACGTGCACATGCCCGTTTCAGCTCCTCACGTGACGTCTTTGCAAAAGGATTTTCCTCTTCCCATTCAAAGTTTGATTTGTTGCAGACATCCGTCACATTCTTTGTCGTCTAGTGCTGTATGTATATCCTCCCAATAGCCTACAAAATTTACAAGAACCCCGTCGGCGGACCTGGTACGGCCTTAGAGTACGCTCGCACTCATCAGCCGCTCGAGCATCTCCTCGTCCATCCCCTCTACTCGCGGCACAATCTGGCAGGGGAACGGCAGCGGATGTCTACCCACGCACAGACACGGCCGAGTCAGTTTCATTGCACAACAACACGGACACGAGCAAAGAGAAAAAAAAGCGAGAACCTACACCGCAATTCCGCTCGTGAACTTGGGCACCACCGGAACTTCCCGCCCATGTTCGTCCCTCGGCGCCGAGAGCGTAAACACCGCTAGGAGGTTCGCAATCACAGTCCACACGGACGCGTCCGCAAAGTATCTGCCCACACACATCCGTCGACCAAACCCAAACGCGATGTGCTGAGTGTCGTCGGGCTTCAAGGTACCGTCGTCGTTGAGGAAACGCTCGGGGTCGAACTCGTACGGTCGAGGATATTTGGATTCGTCGTGAGCCATCGACCTGTTGGGGGGGCAGCCCAGTTGGGTCAGTGTAGGTGGTATGGACAGAGGGCGGGAGGACCGACCAGAGATTGGAAACGATGAATGCACCTGAGCACCATCAGCTTCACCTGAGCACACACACATCAAAGTGTAATGCTCGAACGCACCCTTTGGTATGTGATATCCGTCGTAGACATCCTCGTCCACCGTGGCATGTGGGACCGCTAACCCAAATGAAAATTCCTGAGAACGAAACTGTGGTCGACGTGCCACAACTCACAGAGCGGTACAACGGGATTATATCGCAGCGTTTCGCGAAAGAGCGCGTCAACAAGTGGCAACGACGGTCGGTCTTGGAGGCGAGGTAATCTGCCCTTGCCAACGACAGCGTCGATCTGCGCCTGCGCTTTCTTTTGGGCATTGGGGAACAGGACCATCATGAGGAAAAAGGTCATGATGACAGCATTCGACTTTAAGCATATCGTCAATATTGGTCGTCATCGGGTCTCATTGCCGTCAACGCACCGTCTCTGACGCAGCTGGGTGAAGCGCATGAGATGGAGTCCACAACAAAAGGAGAGGGAGAAATACCCAAGAACGCTGTCGCAGCAGACTCCTTAAGAGCCGTCATCCACGCAGTGTCTGCAGGGATGCCTTGCTCTTCTGCTTTCCGAAGGCCATCATATATCATGCTTAAACCAACGTTTCCTGACTTCTGTATATGGTAGTGAGTAATGCTCCCGTATGCGCGTACGTGACGTAGTTCATACCATCTTTTGCAACGAGTAATTGAACGGCACTTCCACGCAATCCTTGGTCCATATCCTCGACGAAGCTGCGGCCCTTATGAACGACATTCCAGGCAACCATGGCGGAAGAGAGAGGACTGGCAACAAGCTTGTCTGTACGTCACAGTAGATGCATCCTGACGGGTTGACTTACGTCCGGGAAAGGCACCAATGAGAATGGACACGTCGGGCCGCAAGGCACCCAGTACGACATGAATCACCTTCTCGACAGTGGCCATCACCGAATCGTGGCGTGACATGGGATCATAGTCATACACTGCATTCATGATGATGGATGCTGTATACCTGCCAGAGATGACGTCGTCGCTTGGTCTGGCAGGGATCATTATGTGCGGTCACGTACTCGAAGATGTGGTCCGGGAACTGGCCCGGCTGTTGCAGCAAACGGCGCAGCAGTTGAAACGATTTTTGTTGTTGCATTGGCGTGAACCTGGTGACAGCGCCCGGCCGAAAGGCCTGGTGGAAAAACCGTCTGTGCACCCGCCATCGGTCACCATAAGGTAGGAGAACAGAGTTGAAGTCCGTCCCGAATCTGGGAACAACGGGTGTCAGCGATCCAGCGCGTGCGAGACTGGAGGCACCGTCGAAACTCACAACTCATTCGTGACAAAATGCGGCCTGTCCGAGTAGTTCTTGGAGCGATGCTCGAGGAGGTCCTTGGCGATCTTTTCGGAGCTGATAACGATGACATGTTTTCCGAAAAGTTGCGTGCACATGAGATCGCCTGGATAAAGTTGAGAGCACGATCGCCGCGTTCCTGACACGTGAAGAAAAAAACGACGAGGGTCTACTCACCGTGCGTCTTTGCCCACTCTGTGTATGTCAACCATGGCGCCTCGGTGTTGAACCCAATCACGTTACCAACCAGGGGAAGTCCCGGTGGTCCAGGAGGGAGCGGGCGATCGGGGAACGGAGTTTGTCGTGCGTCGAGGTACCGTCGGACAAGGTCAAGCACCAGTTTCCCGCCGAGCACGAGCGCACACAAGCCTACCCAAGAGAATGCCGACATGCCAGTGGACGATGGTTGTTGGGATCCAGCGAATCTGACGGGCTTCGGTGGAATGCCCATGAGCCCGTGCTTTTATGGCCCTGGGCCATCTCCCTCGGCCTTTCCCACACGGTGATACGCATGGGACGATTCATCGTACAAAAGGGTTACCAGTAGCCCCGGTCCACCGGCGAGCAGCGCCACTGGCATATTTCCTCTTCGCGCTGGGCGGCGTGGCTGCGGGGTCGGGGTCGACGAGGGAGGGGGTGGGCAGGTCTCGGATGGACGGTAGACAGTCAGGGCAAGCTGGAGGACGACGTCCGCACCGACGAGTTGCCTGTAGTCAGGATCCGTCAAGAGGTCCTCGGCAAACACAGAAGCTGTTCTGTTCCACCGGACGCGGATCAGCTCGGTGACCGGGGACAGCACGTCGGCCTTGTGGCGGGTGTGAGACAACGGAGGGCGTTTGGCCCACTTGGCGGGTGGTCGTGTGAGCACATCCCATCGGTCGACGGTCGTCCGACCCGCGTGCCTGACGTCACTAAAACGGGCTGCTCGGGTCGCGTTGCTCGCCTCACCGCACTCGGACATGTCCACGAAGAGCCTCCCCTCGCCGTCCGACGTGGGCCCCAGCGACGACGACAACCGCGAGGACGACCCCCTCATCGCACCGCCCGACGAGAGCACCCACGAAAAGAGACTGCTCCGAAAGCTAGACAGACGGATCTTGCCCATCGTCTGTGTTCTGTATCTCTTCGCATGTCAGTCAAGCTCTCTTTCATCCCACTGCTGCCCACTCCCATCCAGACCTCGATCGTTCCAACCTCGGAAACGCTCGCCTTCAGGGACTGCCTCAAGACGTGCTTGGAGGCGACCCCACCGGGCTCCTCTTTGACTGGCTGGTCGCAATTTTCTACATACCCTATGTAAGCGCCTGGCCCAATAGCCACCTACGTCTTACACGTTGGTGGTCAGATCATCTGCCAAGTACCATGGACAGTGCTCTCCAAGTATTATAATCCTCGGATATGGATTGGTGGCTCAGCCATTCTCTGGGGCATATGCTCGACATCGATGGTGAGTAGTGGCCCCCGTATGCCTCACTTCCTCACCATGCAACCCGCACAGTCGTTTGCGAATCACTTTGAGAGCCTTCTCATCGCACGGATGGGCCTCGGCGTCTTTGAAGCAGGTTTCGGACCGGCAGTAGTACTGTATCTATGTCCGTCCTCTTGTCTCCGTTCGAGACCCTGCGCTGATTCCGTCCCTCCCAAGCTTTCTACTATACTAAAACCGAATACGGCACGCGAGTCGCCTCTTGGTTCAGTTTTGCTGCTGTTGCCGGTGCATTCGGTGGCCTGCTCGCCTATGGCATACAGAATGTCAAGGCATCCATTTCCAACTGGAGGCTGCTGTTCTTGATAGAAGTATGTGTCCACCTTTTGGTCTCCATGCTGTTCGCTCACGAACACACCAGGGTGTTCCAACAATCCTTCTCGGAGTGGTGTGCTTGTTCCTCCTGCCTGGCAGACCAGAATCCACAGAATTTCTGACACACGCCGAGCGCAAGTTGGCAATCGAACGTATGAATAGAGGGACAAAGGGTGACATTGGTGCAGTCGTGAACTGTAGTACGTCTCTTGTCGCTTTCCTATCCACCTCGAATGAGCTCATCTGGGTTGCAGGCCATGTCATCGCCGCTTTCCTGGACTGGAGGGTCAGTTTCTGTATGACGTCCAGGTATCGCCATTGATGTCGGCTTCAGGTATATATCGCTGGGGTCATTTATTTCGGTTTAAACTGCGCGCTTGGATCTTTGTCTGCATTTTTACCCACAATCATCGAGACAATGGGACATTGTACGTCCGTCGATTTTATTCCCTTTTCCAGAAAAAAAGACTGATTGCTTGCACTTGCCATCCTCTAGCGGCTGCCATAGCGCAGCTCATGACCGTTCCTCCTTATGCTGTGGCCGGTCTGATTCTGATGACTGCATCGTATACCTCTGACAGAATCCAGAGTCGCGGACCCTTGCTCGTTTGTGGATGCATACTGAGCGCATTTGGTTACATGTCCGTTTTCCTGCCCATTCGTTCAGCCACTCTTACCGTTCTCCGTGCGCCCAGGATCCTCTTGGTTGTCTCACAGACACACATTCACATCCGGTACCTTGCCACATTCTTCGTCGCCGCAGGCACGTACTCAAGCCTAGGTCTCATTCTCGCTTGGTGTACGTGCTGCCTTATATATACCCGTGTGGGGAGGAGAGGAGGGGGACCACTAACCAACGACACCCCCTTTTCTCTGCCCCCTTTTCACTCCTAGTCACCCATAATCTCGGATCAGAAACTAAGCGTGCAACGGGCATGCCCCTCTTCAATGCGATCGGGCAACTGGGGAGTATTTTGGGGTCACACTTGTACCCCCTGGCCGAGGGTCCGGCTTATTCGTACGTGTCCTGCCTGCTGTGCGTATCCGTCCGAAGCTCACTATTTCACTAGACGTGGGTTTAGAGGTGCGCTTGCTTTGCGTCCGGTGATTCATTGTTGATGCTTGACCCTGATACATGCTCTCTCTCTCTCCTTTCCCTCTAGTATCTGGTTCTCTCTTGTTCCTGGCTGCGTTCTCAGCGCTAATGCTCACTGTACGTCCGACTTCCCTTCTATTTCCGTCTCTTGCTCCTTTCCCCCTAGACTCACTTATCCATTCTTTTTTTCATCGGCGACGGCCTACCCATTCCCCCCATTCCCCCAATGCAGACCTCGTACCGACGGGAGAACGCACGTCGAAACGCCGCGTACGGCGAACCGGATCCCGACGCGCCGGTGGACACGTCCAAGCTGGCAGACAAGGTGCGTCCCGCCCCCTGCGGCACTTGAAGTACAACTCGGAAGCTCACCCGCTCCGTTGACGTCCCCCTTCCCTCTACAGGCCCCCGGATTCCGTTATCTACCCTGAGAATCACGTGGGGCGAAGGCTGTGTTGGAGGCGATCGATGAAGCTGAATGGGGAGGGAAAGATGTGGATCATGAACGGATTGGCACGGCGAGCGGGGCGAACCACTCCCTCCCCGCCCCTGTCCCTGATTGTTCGTTCGTCCGCTTTGTTTTTTTTCTCCCTCCTTTTTTTTCTTTATACATGTACATAACCCGTAACGGTCGCGTCGGAGGGACACGTGTGTATGTCCGGGACTCTTAAACGCCCAATCGTCGACGTCGCACGCCCGCACAACACCCTATATCCGGGTGGGGCCTCGAGCTACGAAAGATCAGAAGCTTAGTGTACTTGCCTTTCCTTTCCGTTCTGTTTCCCCCACCGTGACATTCCGTCATGCATACGTGGCACGACATCGTCATTATCATCCCTGCTGGTGCGTATAGTTGACGAATCGGAGAGTACGCACGAAGCCCAAGAGAACGCCGTCTGTGTGCACTGTGGGGCACACGTGTGCATGCATGCGTGAACAGAGCAGAAAGAAGAAACTAGGCGTCGTGATTACTTTCGGCAGGGGTCATGAACAGAGTCGTTAAAGGACGTAGCAAGGAAACGGGAGGTAGATCAACGAGGACACGCGAGAGTCGGCGAGAGGGGTAGTTATGAATGTTATCCTATCCGAGCTGGATGGCCGTAGCAATGTGATCAAAGGGCAAAGAAAGAAAAATAAAAGGGTAAATGTGAGATAGGATTGGCCCACTGGGGGATGCTCAGGCAAGAAAGGAGAAAAGAGTCAGCTACCTTCCACGAGCAACGGGGTAAGATGGACGAGATATGCAAGATGAAAAACGAGAGGTGCACAGAGGACGGCGAGAAAAAAATAGCGCCACGTCAGAGTAGCCGTATAGGGTACCGTTCATGGATCCAAATTCACTTTGCCACTCTGGAGCGCCTGCAACATCAGCGCCTTCTCCTTCAACACGGATGGGTAGCTATTCATGAGGTGCGCGAGCGCCCGGAGGTCGTCCTGGTCCAACAGCGCAATGGTCAGTTTAGGCTACGATAACAATGGTCAACACCCGTCCAATCATTGTTCACGAAGACTTACCGCGCCCTTGATGCCATACGACTTGATGGCTCGGAACCTAGGGCAAGACAATGAGTGTACCACAAACAGGGCCAAAAAAGCATACGAACAATTTGTCACCAAGTTGCTGTTTCTGGGACTGTGTGGGTTTGTCGAGCAGTCCATCGATGAACTCATCGGTCGCCTTGACAACTAACGGATCAGCCTTGGGCAGGGGAAGGCCAGTCGCCGACGAGGAGTTCGCGAGCTTGATGATATCTGCAGCGGGCAACCGCGCCAAAGAAGCGATTGTGTGAGAAGAGGAGCTCGGCGTTACAGGCGCAGGCGACGACGCTGCAGACGGTCCACGTGAGGACAACGCAGGAGTTTGCGGTGAGGCATCGAATGGGGTAGTAGGTGCTTTCTTCGCCTGAGGTGTGACAGGAACCGGCACAGGAGACGATTCTGCCTTGGGTTCCTCTTCCCCATCCGAACTGTCCAAGACCATCTTTGCATCTGCAACCTTCACTCTAAGCACCTCGACGTTGAACAGACACATCGCTCGCTCGCGTTTTGGCAGACTCATAAGTAACTCCACAAGCTCGCCCTGTCTAGACGACTCAATCTTGGCAACAGCAGCCACCATACGATCCCGCTCGGAAATGGGTGGAACGGAACCAGACGGTGAGGAAGTACGAGGAGGTGTGGACAAGGACGCAGAAATGGAGATGGGCGTTGAGGGGTGCTCCGGGGCCGAGGCTGTCGCAGCCAATTGACCTGGGTCCAGCACGCGGGAGTCCTGAGAGTTCGCGGGCGATGCTGACTTGGCAGGGGACGGTGTTTTGGGGTTTAGAGCGGTGCGCGCGCTCGCAACTTGTTCTCCAAGCTTGGAAGGATCTTGAATACCAGCGACGACTTCACTAAGAGAAAGGCTGACGAGAGACTCGACGATCGCGTCAAGCTCATCTGCGGGGACACCGCCACTTGCTTTGACGCGTCTGCTTAATTCACCAGTGAGTACCTCCTTTCTGACAACGGGCGACAGCGCTGCAAGATCATCGTAGCGCATGGGAAGATTGAGGGTACCAGAGAGAGCAGCCTGTTGGCGCATGAGCCAAAGCCAAAGCGGGCGCGGGGCATGCTTACATTATAATAGCTACCAGAACCTCTTCTGCCCCTATCAGGGCGATCGACTCCGATGACAGGAGAACCAAGCACCGAGGACGGGTAACGGGGGCTAGAGAAACCGACATAACTCTCACCGCCTTCACTCGCAGTCGGGCTTGTTGCACCACTGGTACTACGTGGGTGCCCATTATGACCGAAACGCTGAGCCAGCTTTTCTTGGCGCAATTGCTTGGGCTCGTGTAACCGGACGACAAGTTGTTTGGAACCAAGAAATACTCCGTTCATACCATGCATCGCAGCCGCCGCTGAGAACGGCACTAAGTAATTGAACGGAACCATGCAGACGGATACAAACCTTGATCGGGTGTCTGATAGGAGACGAAGCCGAACCCGCGACTCTCGCCACTTTCGTTGCGCATTACTCGTGCACTGAGAAGTGATCAGACGAACGAAGCACTCGATGATATGACAATATAGCTTACCTGACAATTTGTCCAAACTAGATGCGTCAATGAATGAGAAGCCAGACCTCAAGAAAATGAGCATTTACCTGACGGAAATGGGTAAAAAGGCCATTCGAATCGATCTCCGGGTCTAGATTCTGTTTGAAGTGTTAGACATGAAGAAAGGGTCCAAAGGAAATGAACTTTGAGATTACCTTGCAGAATAAATTGCATGGATCTATGAGGCCGCTATGACTGTTTGAACCGGGACCACTCAAAGGGGCGAGTTGCACTTGTTGTCCTGGACCGTGCACAAAAATGGGACCCCGGGGCGGCGGAGCGGCAAACGGGTGGGCACGGGGAGGGGAATACTGTCGATATGATGTCAAGCAACTGGCGGACGACCACACAAACGTATGTTACCTGTGCAGGGTAGGGATACACAGAACCGGATGGCACAAAGGTGGGAGCGTGGGCACTGAACTCGGTGGCACTGCCGCTAGTCCTCCTGCCTTGGTATACTGTTACCGCAATATTTTGGCCGTCCACTTCAAAGCAATGCATCGCCTCCTCGGCGATGCGTGCATCTTCCTCACGCCAAAACTCTACGACGCCTGTATCACTTCCAAATCCGGTCTGCGTCCGAATTGATGCAAGAGCGCCATAAGGTCGGAACAGGTCATACAACTGGCTATCAGAAAAGCCAACCGGGAGATGCTTCACAAGACGTGGCAACGCTGATGGGGGTGGAAGCGGGGTGGGTGGTGTGGTAGGAGGATACGGCGAGAGGACGAGTTGCACGGGGGGTTGAAGGCCTTGAATAGGACGCGACTGCAGTGTAGCGAGCGCTTTTTCGGCTATAGAGGCAAGCGTCGATAGTCAGGGTACGTCGCACACGATGAACCGTCACACCTTTATCGAGGAACTTGAACTCAATAGTCCCGGAGAGCGGGCGGTTGGTTCCGTCGCGCAGAATATTAGGTCTGAAGGGCGCACAAGACTGGAAGGTAACTGCGAGACTTTCATCCGTAACATAAGGGGGGAGGTTGGAGATGTATAGTAGAGGGTCGTGAATATAAGGGTGGAGCTGTGGGCCATCGGTTTCTTGCAAAGGGGGAGAGGCATATCCAGAAGCCATCGTTGATTATCGGTGGTGGTCGTATACCTGGTCGTGACTGCAAAGTCGATGTGAGAAGCTAGCGGGACGCCAACAAGAGACGGACCCTCTCGCAAGCCAACAGCCCGTGCTGGACGTCAAGTCGTTGGTCAACGCTGCAACGCGGTCGTCGTCTGCTTGCCACAACAAAACTTGGTGAAAACATTACGTAATCATTACTGCCCCGATGAACACTTTGACGGTGCAAGGGCGAGTTGCTCTTGCAAAGACACCTGGCTGAGACCAGGACACGTCGTGACGGGGCGGTCTTACATTCCCCCCGCACATGTCGATACACCCGGACGTTGGTAGGACACCATCCCCTGTTTCATATCTGGACCAACTCATCTCCCTGAGCCGCGGGTTCGGTCGTCGGGCTCAACACCCCGGTCTCGCAGGAGAGGCAGAGACTCCGGTGGGCTGATCACCGCACGACCGGCTCAACTCTGGAGCCATCCCCTATTGGTGCTTTTTAATACGACCACTTGGAGCCAGGCAATATCTGCCATCGCCTCCGCCCTGTCCCTTTTCAAGCGCCCCAGAAAACACAAGACGGGTAGCTCAGCATAATTTGTCTGTGAAATTGTTTCTGACCCGGAATTTTCACGCTGGTCGGCTCACCAATTCGTGAGAGGCGCAACGCCCGAATTCTATTCTGGTTGTCATTTCAGCATGGTCAGAACCAGTTGGGACCGGTCCATTCGACCTCTGGTAAACACAAGGTGTACCTGGCCGTTCCACCGAGATCACCCGCACACGAATTCCGCAAACTATCTGCTATTTTTGAATGTCATGGTGGGATTCCCTTCGTGGTGTAACGAAGGTTAACCGGTGCTTGCTGCACTATTCCACGAGGCCTAGATTAGGACAGCGACTTACGTTCACGCCCCCCCTCTACGCCGCCGTGCGCATGAGCTTCTCAAGTTTCATAGGAAGATTCATTATCCTGCCGCCGAGCCAAGAGAGTCCCCACGCTCCTGGATTTCTCTGCTTTTATGTTCGAGTACTCCGTCGTCGGCGACACGTTTGGAATTTATATGGTCTGGAAAAGGTGATTGAATGGAACGATTTGTGTGCTAGATTGGACGGTTATTTTGGTTTCGAATGTGGTCCGCTTGCATGTGCATATTGACCATGACTGGATTCGTCTGTCTCGACGCTCGACTGCCCCACCGTAGACGCAGAGCGGTACGTTAAGGGTGACGTGTGATCTATGAAAAGACCACCTGTTGGAGCGATTCGCATCTCGAATGGGACGGATATTTTAGTTCCGAATGCCGTTTGCTTGCCCGCGGAACCCATGCCCTTCCGGGTACGGGTATTTTTGGATTTACCTGCCCCCAACGTTTAATTTTCTCGTCATGGACGGTCGATGAGTCGGACGGTACATTGGGAAAGCATGCGATCCGAGAAGTCAGCTGGTGTGGAGTTGTCTGGCGAGGTACCGGATCGGGTAGTTATTCTTGGTCTCGAGTGCCGTTTGCCTGCCAGTGCGGGCACTGGCAGAACAATGGGTGTGGTGGATATGAAGAACAGGTTCATCTCTCGAACTAGGGCGTGAACAGGACACCGATGTCATCTCCCTGGCTAGACATTCCGTTTTGACCCGTTCGTTGGACGAGGGAGATGCAGTGTGAGTGGGAACACCTGACCGAACGACGCTATCTCCCAGGTCGGTTACCGACCGGGTGCTTTGGAGTGTGATCCGCGACGTGTGTCAACGAATGATTGCGTCGAAGCCCGAAACTTGTCCGGGGCGTGTGCGTGTGTGCGGTCGTCCCATCCAGCCTCGACCGCCCAAGGAACGCGCCGAACCGAGGTCATCACTCGCGACGGTCACCGTCCATAAGCGCGGACCAGAGCACTCGACGACTTACGCGACCAAGAGGATGCGCGGTAGACCATGTGCGACTGCTGCTCCCTCGGTGGATAGCAAAGATGAGGACAGAACGATGGCTCGACGAAGGCGATGGAGACCGCCAAGCCGTCGCTGGACGGGTAGATCGCCGTGGGGCGTGATTCTAGGTTCGTTGCCTTGCCATGACTCACCACATGGAGCAGTGGAGCATCGGACCCTCCGAGTCTGCGACACGCCCGATTCGTGTGGCATCGGGTGCACTATTCGTAGGTTCGGTGCGACGCGCTCGACGGTGAAGCGAGCTCAATGGACGTGCCATTTCGGGCTAGCCCGGGCGAGCTACAGCGTCCGAGTGCAAGATCCCCACCAATCAGCACGCCTTTCCCAGAGAACGTAAGCCTCGGTCTCAACTGGTTTCCAAGACCGAGCGCACAAGCCGAAACGACTTGCACAAGCTCGGCCAAGATGGCAGAGTTTTTAGCACAAGCGATCCGCTCGTTCAGGTCCCCGCCAAACCGATGCCAAGTCGCACATTGCCCGCCCCGATGCTACCGTCACCTGTCGTAATGTGATCCCATCCACCACGTCGACCCTGTTCCCAATCTACAGCTCGAGGCCGCTGCCGGTATAAAAGGGTCCCGCGCAACTACGAGGTCCCTCGTGTACATTCTGTTTGCCGCCCCTCGCCCGGTGTGTTCAACATGATCCATCCGCGGTCTCTCCTTTTCTCTTTGGCCCTCGTCGTCTCGGCCATCGCCAGTCCCGCACCTTCACCCTCTTCCTCTGCCGCGGCAGCTACCCCCACCGTGCCTTATGCCAGCGACGATCCAAACCCTTGGCTATGGACGTCGGACTCGACCGAAGTCGACCCACAGCCTATCCGCGGGGGACTAGGGGGTAGCATCCTCGGCCCGGAGAACATCCCCTTGCAATTGGAGAATTCGGACGCACTTGCCCCTCCAACGACGGACAGCGGTGCTGTGTAAGCGCACTTCTTGGACACGTCTTTGCGCTCCCGACGACTGACAATGATGCAGTGACAACTTCAAGTGGCCATTCGCTCTCAGCCATACCCGCCTTCAAACAGGTGGTTGGGCGCGCGAGCAAAATGGTTCGTACGCATAGGAGGAATATTTTGGAAGAGGTCCTGATCCATCTCAGTGAAACAAATGCCTCTGGCTACCTCCATCGCCGGCGTGAATATGCGTCTGGAGCCAGGCGCAATACGGTGAGCCTTGCGGATCAAGCTTGCCGCTTAGATGCTCATGCACACGCAGTGAAATGCACTGGCACAAGGACGCCGAGTGGGCTTACGTGCTCTCGGGCTACTTGCGGGTCTCCTGTTTCACTCCCGAAGGGCAAATGTATCTCCAGGACGTGGTATGTCCTTCAATTGCGCTGTACTCACGTCTGCCCCAACACTCTTGCAGGGACCGGGAGATTTATGGTATTTTCCTCCTGGGTACCCCCATAGTATCCAGGCCAAGAACACGACCGCCGATGGTGCCGAATTCCTCCTTGTCTTCGATAACGGTGCCTTCAGTGAAGACTCTACCTTTTTGCTCAGTGCAAGTATTTCGCTCGGTTTCCCGATATACCTCACATGAGCTGTCGTATAGGATTGGCTGGCGCACGTTCCAAAAGAAGTTATCGCCAAGAACTTCCAGGTTGACGCTTCGGCGTTCGATCACCTTCCCGGTGGAGAGTTGTACATTTTCCCTTGTGCGTCGCCCTAACATACGCGTAATTTCTCTGACCCGTCGATTCTCTTTCAGCTACTCCCCCTGTAGATGACGTATATAGCGAGATGGTCGTGCCAAATAACACACCATTGAATTACACGTTCCCTTTATCCAAAATGAACGCGACCAAGGCTCCTGGGGGATCTTACAAGGTTGTCGACACTCGCTTGTTTCCTGCAGCTCAGACAATCTGTGCGGTAGACGTGCATATCGAAGTTAATGGTATGCGGTATGTAATCTTCCTTAGCTTCACCTTTGAGACCTCATTTACCGATCTCATGCAGTGAACTCCACGTACGTGATTTCTATGCCATCCACCCAAATTCCAAAATTCCAAGCTTGTTTTTATAGTGGCACCCAACACAACCAGAATGGACCTTCTTCATGTACGTCTTTAGCCATCACTTGATTCCCATCCTCTGATTTTGTCGTGCAGTGCTGGTACTGCTCGCGTTACTGCCTTCGCTTCGTCGAGTAATGCACAGACTTCCGACTTTCAGGTACGAGCTGATATTTTTGGTCGCTGGAATGGTTTATCAAAGGTGATGATATAGGCTGGTGACGTCGCATACTTTCCGCCGACATATGGTTAGCACTCTTTCCCGACTTGTCCCAGATCAAACAAACTAAGGGATGTCACACCACAGGTCACTATATTGAAAACACCGGCAATGAGACCCTACATTTTCTCGAAATATTCCACTCAGGTATGCTCCACCTAGGCTTCTGCGTGTCACCTCCCTTATCGTATTGGTTGCAGATCTATTCGAGGATGTGTCACTAAACCAATGGCTCGCCTTCACCCCGCCTGCGCTGGTGAAAGCCCACCTTGGCGTGGACGACGCGACCATTGCCAAATTCTCCAGGGTCAAACAAGAAGTCGTTGGTCCCGCTCACTAAGCCAGCCACACAACTTAAATCATTCGACCTTTTTTAAAATGACTTATCATCATCTAACCCTTACATGTACGATTTTTCGTTTCTTTTCGTTCTTCCCTCTTCCTCTTGCCGACGACACCTGAGCGTCGGGACGGACACATCTTTAGCTTAAGTTGGGGGAAGGTACAAAACGTAGCCTTAATTCAAGATAGAGCTCTCGGGACTAACATGCTCCGTGTGCGCTTACGAAACAAATGTGTACAATTGATTTCCAAATTGGGCCAATAACTTGTCCACTTTAGCCTCTTTGCTTGTCGGCCCTGGTGCAGACGAGCATTGTCGTCGCCCGACTCGCGTACATCTTGTCCTGGGCCACTTTACCTACACAAGATAGCGTAATGAAACGGAAGCCGCAGGTAAATGCCGCCGTTGTCGACCCGGAAAAAATTTACAAGCAGGCTCAGCAGGCACAAGTGGACCTCAAGTTTTGAATACTTGGACGTCGGCCGTGGCGAGTCACTTGATCCCCGTCACGCCAGTTCCTCTTCGCAACAAACGGCGGGCTGCGAATAATTCTCAGGGTGCGACGGGCTCCGTCTGCGCGTCTCTTTCCGGGCCGTTGGCGAGATGACTGTATGCACAAATGTCGTACGCGTCCGGGATCCCTGAGATCCCACGAACTGGGTAAACCGGGCACGGGCGCGTGGCGAACACGGTGACTCGGGATCTCGGAGTCACGGGCGTTGATCGGCACGGTCCGGGGGGGCGTCAACGCGTAGGCGCCCGAGCCACGTTTCATGCCATGGGAAGAGCATGCATACATGACGTGTCAACGTGCGGCCCAAGTGGTTCGTCGAGCCGGATTCAGAACGTGGGTAAAACATTTGATCACGGGTGGGTAGTCATCGCCATCGCAGGATCATGACTCCCCCATGCATCCTGCCGTATCTCTCCATTGCCGCCGTGTGTGGCGGCCGGGGTTTTGCGAACTGGCATTGCGATCGAATTTACGGTGGATGCGTCACGGTGGCGTTGAGAGCGGGCGCGATGGACTAAATGAATGGTATGCGACCGGAAGCCAGAGGCAAGGTGGAACAAATCCAAAAAAAGCGCCTGGAAGAGGGATGCGAGTGCTGCGAGCAACGAGTGGGGTAGGAAAAAGGATTCGGAGCCATCCAATTCCGAGCCCACTCTTCGCAGCTTTTCAGATCGGGTGGGACCATGGCGGGCAAATATGAGTCAAGAGGTTGTACATGGTCAGTCAGTAACTTTTGGTTGATCGGGTAATCGATGTTCTGATCTGCATTGTCCTCGTGATCAGGACATCGTCATCGTTGTCGTCCCTCGAGTGCTGGGTCTACCACGTCCACCGAGTGGGGAACGAGTCACCAGGTGTTCGGTCAAGTTTGCTTGCCGATACCCCCATGTCTGCATGTCAGGATCAAGGCGAGAACGTGCTTGGATGGATACAGTAGATAGGAAGACACCCGAGAAAGGAGATCCGGTTGATTTCTAGATCCGCAAAGTCCCCGGATCATACCGTGGCGCGTGACGAGGGTTTGCTGGACCAAAATGAGGCAACTTCATTGTGTTGGGGTTTAAAGGGAGACAGTACGTGAGGACGGCCGAGTTCATGTCCGATGTGTCGGTGGCGGCCGTCTGCACTCGCAAGCGCGTTCATCTGGCTCAAATTGGTCACTTCGGGTTAGCGCAAGTCTCGATTACTTATGAATGACGTCACAGACAGGTAAAGCTTAAGGGTAATCCCCAAGGCGCGAAGTTGGATCGAATGCCTGTTTCATCTCAGTCATTTTACAGTGACGTGTAGGAATCTGGCAGCCACATCACGGGGTACCCGTGTTTTGTTGATCACCCGGGCGATCTAAATCGGCTGTATCATGGGACGTACTAAGACTGGTAATAAGGCCGTTGCATCATAGCACGGAAAGATACGGGCATGATGGTGGAATGGCATCTGGTTTTCATAACCACATTGGGGTGGCACTCCGGCATCATTTTTGGCGCATCGCACCCCGGCTGGATTCGGGACGGTGCAATGAGGCAAGTTCCCAAAGGCGTGCGAGAACTATCGTTAGACGACGGTGATTACGGTGGGAAGTACATCACTGTTGCAGGGGCCAGATCCTGTCCAGTCTGAGGCTTCAGGACTAAGAGAAGATGCGGGACGGGATCGTGGCCGTATTGCGAAGACCGCATCTGGGTACTTGTTTCGGATAACGACCGGTGAACCTCGCGGGTGAGTACTTGAGTGTCTGTGGTGGACTTGATCAGAAACACAACAAGAGGGTCAGCCGTCGGGAAAAGGGCGCCATCCACCGGGAGATTGCAAGACCGCAAATCTGTTTGGGATGGATCATGCTCGGAGAAGAGAATGGATGGGGGTGTTGTTTTCGTGCGTGGTAGCTTTGAGCCTTTGGATTTTCCTGTTTCACTATTGTCCGCAAACCAAATGCAAGCCAAATGTGCAAGCTGGGGGAAAATAAGAATGTCCATGTTAGCTTGTAGCCCACGTGATCCTCACGTGACGACTGTTTAGCGCGTTTCATCTGCATCGTCCAACAAGCTTGAAAGCTTGACTGTGGCATGGCAGCGAACCCGGAGAATATGGAACAAGACGTCTTCACCGAGTCGCTGCCCATCGTCGATATCGAAGTCTTGGAGGCCGCGAAGGAGAACATCCAGCCACTGGCGTCAGGGCGGCGTGTTACCACACTGTCTGCCATTCTGACCACACCACATTCCCAGCGCGACGCACAGCTCAACGCGGCGCGAAAAAGACACAGACTTAATCTCGAAGTCGCACTACAGGATGAGGACGACGATCCACTCGAGGCATACGTCCGATTCGTCAACTGGACTGTGGAAAACTATCCCCAAGGACAAAGCGCTGACTCGGGCCTCCTCGAGCTGTTGGAAGAGGCGACAAGAGTACTCAAGGACGACCGTGGTGGCATCTGGAGGGGGGAGCTCAAGTACCTCAAACTCTGGGTCTTGTACGCAAGCTTCGTGGAGAAGCAGACGATGATCTACAGGTTCCTGCTTGCCAACGAGATCGGCACGAATCACGCCCTCCTGTACGAAGAGTACGCAGCCATACTGGAGCGCCGAGGACGGTATGTTCCGTTGTTTCCGTGTGACTGAGTGACACATGACATTTTTTACTTCAGGAAGAGCGATGCCGACTCGGTCTTTTTGCTTGGAATTGCGCGGCAGGCGCAACCACTCGATCATTTGCAGAGCAAGCATGCAGAGTTTCAAAAACGGATGATGTCTAGCGTCGCCATGCCGCCCCCCCCTCTGCCCGAACCGTCCGCCAGACGCGCAGCATTGGGCGTGACATCCTCCTCATCTTCTGGATCTCTCGGGCAGGGTCGTGCACCGTCGTCATCACAAGGGTTGGGATCGAGAACGGTCTCAAATTCTCGTCTCCAAATCTTTGTTGACCCAACCGGCGCAGAGTCTCAGGAAGAGTCCCGCATGGCATATCCTGAGATCGGGACACGCAAATCACGCGTCAAGGAGAATGTACCCGAAGTTCAGAAAGCTGGGGGGACCACGGTGAAGAATGCAGGACGTGGACGCCGCGTAGCATCTGGCTCGGGTGCGCTGGCGGCTGGGACAGGCAGTGTTTCCAAGATCGTTCCGTACAGGGATCCGGGTCCAGGAGAAAGTGTAGAAGAAGGACCCGCGCTTGCTCTCACGACAAAACTACCGCCAAAAACACCCGCCCGGAACGCCACGGTGGTGCCTTTCCGAGATCCGGACTGCACGGAGGGTGGTACTACTTGCACTCCAAGGTTCACACCCTTCCGTGACGAGGTAAGCTTGTTGTCCCTTGGCACAGTGCAGAGATGCCTTCTCAACATGTCCTCGTTTGTGGTTGCGTGAACCAATTAGCCAGAAACTCCTAGCGCGTCGTCATCACTTGCACCCGAAACAGTTATGAAACCAAAGGTTGCAGGCAAGGGGATAGCTGTGTTGTCAGAGGCCGAGGCCTTACGAAAGGATCCGTTGAAAAACTATTCCGCAGACGAAGATTTTCCGGTGGATGACTGAAGAATGCTTTGTGGGCGTACAATAACGATTCTACTCCCCATCTATTTTCATTGTTTGCGTGGTTTCTTATACACTATATTGTGCCTCTTCTCTAATAAATTGCATGGGGGCGATGTAACCCTCCGGATGCGGAAAGCTCCTGAGTTACGGGCTGCGGTTGACGGGCGCAGGCTGTTCGACACTCGTTCTACTTTTTCGCCACACAGCAAACGCGATGAGTTACACCAGACAGGCGCTCTATCCGTGCAATCCCGCGACCGAGCGCGGTCGATCGACCAAGCTTGCTGCAGCCAACGTCAAGGGATCTGATAAGATCATCTATGCCAACGGACGCAGCGTGATCGTAAGTCAAGTCTCGTTCCTCGCCTTCGCGCGCCTCACACATCCTATGAGGTTCTTGATCTCAAGGTAGGCGTCGTGTCCGGCTCGGACTCAGCCACGGTCACTATGGTTTCGTCCTAGCATCCGGGGCTCAGCACTTCGTTCACCGGACACGCCAAGGAGACGACTGTCGCGCGATTTTCGCCATCCGGGTTCTACTGTGCCTCGGCGGATGTGTCTGGACTCGGTGCGCCCGCTCATTTTTTTCGCATCTTCGTTGTGGAAGTCGTAGCTGACGTGCCTGTACTATTTTCACCTTGCCTCGCTCCCTGGGCGGCTGCTCACTAGTGAAGATCTGGGATACGGTCAAGGAGGACCATTCCGTCGTGGGCGAGTACAGGGTCCTGAGTGGGCGCATGTGCGTCCCGATACCCTGTCGCGTGTTTCCTGACGCGATTCGAGTTCGTGTCTATGCCACCACATCCAGAAACGATATTGCGTGGGATGCAGACAGCGAGAGGCTTATCGCCGCTGGAGATGGTCGGGAAAAGTACGTCGTCTCTCTCCTACATGGTCACCTGAAATGACACACGTGCTTACTCCCGTATTCCACGAATCTTCATCGCCAAAGGTTCGCACACGCCTTTTTGCGCAGCACGGGGGCGTCGACGGGGGAAATCACGGGACACTCCAAGGTCTTCCCTTTGCTAGCTTATAGCCAAGTTAGGCTGGACGTTTTTTGAACAGGTTATCAACGCCGTATCTTTTCGTCCCAAGCGGCCATATCGCGCAGTCACTGCGGATGACGGTGCTTTGATCAATTTCCATCAGGGTGCGCCTCGTCGTTCGTTTATCCACACACCCTGAGCTCGAGCAATCTTCTACAAGGGCCCCCATTCCGATACGTCAAGGTATGTCCAGTTTTCGGACGGCTGATTGAGTGGCGACGGCACATATCACGCAACGACAGACAATCCGAGAACACACCAAGTTCGTTCAGGATGTCAAGTATGCGCCCAACGGGGACCGCTTTGTGAGCGTCGGTTCGGACCTCAAGATCGTCTTGTACAATGGGGAGAATGGGGACAAGGTTGCGGACGTAGTGGATAGCCCGCACAAGGGTAGTATCGTACGTCTTCTTGCATTCCCTATCATTAGCAGGGAACATGAAACTTGTCACGGATTGTAGATGGCATGCGCATGGAGCGCGGCTAGCGATCAATTCGTCACGTCGTCGATGGACAATACTGTCAAATTGTGTGAGCACGTTTCTACTGTGCCCTCTTTTCTTGTCGCTTGGTCCGACGCCTGCACCACAGGGGATGCCAGCACACCAAAGAACGTGACGACGTGGTCGTTTGAGAAGGGTATCCCGAACCAACAGGTCGGAAACGTCTGGATCAATCCACACGAGGTTGTCTCACTTTCCATGGGCGGAGAACTCAGCGTCATCGACGTGCGTGAGGGCAACGCCAAGGTCACGCGCGCCATCCAGGTACGTGTTCTGGCCACCGTCCACCTGTCGAGCACACTGATACGGCGGCCGCGTCGTCGTTTCTCAAACAGGCCCCTCAAAAATCGGTGACTTCCGGCACGCTTGGATCATCCGCGAGCGGCACGTTCTTTGTTGGGACCGCGGACGGACGTGCGTTCCAGTACGAGACTGCGTCCCAGGAGACGGGGGGCTCCACCAAAGTCCGAGGGGAGGGCCACACGAACCTAGTGTCAGCTGTGGCAGCGACTGTCAATGAACAGGTTTACACCACCGGGTTCGACGATAAGCTTAGAGAGGTCGATCCAGCTGTCGGGTACACGTGGGTCTTTTTCCTAGCTCAATGGCACACCGAATTGGATTGTGTTGCTCAAATGTTGTTTGGGACTAAATAGACAGGCGACGCTCGCCCTTGGCGGTCAGCCGAAAGCGGTCGCAGCGACAGCGGACGGGACGCTGTTCGTCGTTCACGCCGAGAAGACGGGCAGGACCAACGTCCAAGCGGTGCGCCACAACCAGACGGTGTATACCCTGCAACCAACGTACAAAGCCGTCTCGGTTGCTGCTTCTGGTACCGTCGTTGTCGTCGCCGGTGAGGTGCGTCTGTCTCGCACACCCGTGAGCTCGGGTCTCTGGGAGCTAACATGATGTCCATTCTTGCGGTGTGCCCATGTACCCTGGGGGGGACGGTCTCTACGATAGGACGACAACAGAGTCCACGTATATACCTGGGACGGACGCGCATCGACCCTCGCCGAGAAGGCTGTGTCGGAGAGCGTAAGTACGAGAGGGCAGGTCACGACGGTAGCGATTTCGGCGGACGGGAAACATATCGCTTCGGGCGACGTGCGCATCTACTATACTGTTTTCTATGCTCAGACCGCTGATGGCCACATTCGACGCAACAGTCTGTCGGCAAGATCGTCCTCTTGGATGGTACCACTGCCGAGGTGAGTCACGCTCCTCTCTTCGGTGCACTGTAGACTCTCCGTGACCACGTTTGCGTCTCCCTTCATGCGCACAGAAACGCACCGAGAAATGGACGCATCATACAGCGCGTATCACGTCGCTCGCCTTCTCCGCGACGCACCTTGCGTCAACGTCGCTCGATACGCATGTCTACGTGTACGCGCTCGAGGCGCCGTTTTCAAAGTACATCCACGTGGCGGGGGCAGCGCCAATGGGCGGGGCGGTCGTCGCTTGGCTGCCGACGCAGGGAGAGAACAGTGGGAAGGGCGGAAAGGCAAGGGTGGTGAGCGGGGGCGCGGATGGATGTGTGAGAGTCTGGGAGGTGGTCTTGCCTTGATGGTGATGAATGCGGACGCCGGATCTGAGGGCTGAGGGCTGAAAGACAAGGCAAGGACGGTGAAAAGGAATCGGACGGAACGGACGGATGCATGTAGGTATGTTTATATGCATGCATGTATGGATAGGTGCCCGGGAGCCTCACGATTGACGTCGTTCGTGCATGCGTGATCAACCTGTGTCAGCGTGCGGCCACTGGATGGGCGAGTGATCAACAGGGCATGGTTCGATCAGATCCCAGAGTCGCACACGATCGTGAATGCTTTCATGTATCGCCAGCCAAGAAAGAGAATCAGGAGCGAAAATCTGAGACTCCATTTTGTGCATATTGAATAAAAACGAACGACGCTGTCAATACTTTTGAAGATAATGATAGCTGTGAACTAGGATATCTTGTAGACGAACGAACGCACGACGTCACAACGTCCTTGCGAAAGACACCGAACGTGAAACGGTAAAGAAACGAGCGACTCTTGCTCTTCTGGTTCTCAGTTGGTCTCCGACTTGGTGTGGGCGGTGCTGGCAAAGCCGACCCGGCCGTGAGTGGTATCAAACACGCTGTAGTAGCGCTCCCTACAGAAACAAGAGGTCACCCCTCGGACCAAAAAAAGAAAGGGCGAGAGGACGCACAAAAAGGTATACCCGTTCATGACATCAAGCCCAGAGCCAGACTTGCTCCCGATGTCGCTGACGATGAGGTAGATCGCCGACGAATTCCCTCCGATCTGCGAGTTGAGCGAACGCGGCCAGATCTGCGCGTTGGGGGACAGGTCATAGCACGCGTCCCCAACGTGGAACGACAGCGTCTTCAGATTGGCGTACTGCGTCGCGTTGATGACGAGCAAGCCAGTGGCCGAGTCCTCGACGCCGCCCGTCGCGCTTTTGTATTTCTGGAAGGCGTCTTATTGGGGCAAGTAAGTCAACGGTCGGTGTGAAGTCGGTCATTGCTGCACACCTGTCGCGAGGAGAACGAGGGTCGTGCCAGTGTCGACGATGCCGGCGGTCGTCTCCAGGATGGTCTCGCCGCCGTAAGTAACCGACTGGTCGATACCCCAATAGTTCGACGCAGGGGAGGTCGTCGTGAGGGGAACATATTGCACGGGGCTGGTGATGACATTGTCGTCATAGCCCCCAAACGTGAGCTTTCCGGCGTGGTTGGACTCGGAGGCTGGGACAAAGTAGACCCCGAGCACTTCCTCCGAGATTGTTTTTTGCGCATACAGGTTGTTCGACACAGTGGGGACCGTGTCAGTATCGTTCACCGTACCCGAAGTCAGATCGACCGGACCAACGCCGAGGATGCCGTCGACGTTCTGGAGGCCATGGGACGATTTGGCTACGCCGATGGATTGGTTCTTGATCACCAAACCATTCGTGAGCCTGACGGTGTCGAGCCATTCCTCTCCAGAGAATTCGCCAGAGCCATACGACGTAGACTATGACCACTTTTAGTCCGATAACAAATAACGAGGAACGTGGGACACGTACGACCGACTTGCCGGTGTCGATGCTGGACTTGGTGTGGACGTATTTCTTGTCCGCCCCCACCCACGTGTTGGCGCTTCCGGTGTCAATCAAAAGGGTGTCTCGAAGCCAATCAGTGTCTCACGCCGCCGGTAGCAGAACGCACGCACAGTCTGTCGCAGGTTCTCCGATGCCGACCTGGGCGGTATAGGCCACAAAGTTGTTTGCGATGCTAAGGGACGTGTGGTCGCGTTTGTTGACACGGCCAGCTTGCCTTATGGCCTGAGCGCGGGCGCGATCCAGCTCGGCAATGGTGAGTGAACGCTTGTTCGCATTCAAGTGCGTCGTGAAGTCGAGAGAGGACGGGTTGCTGCTGCGACGCCCGACCAGGGGGCCTGCGTCGACGGCAGACAGTGTGGCAACGAATGTCAGTAAAAGGAGCGTTTTAGTGGAAGGAGTCATGGTAGGGAGGACCGCTCGAGTGCTTGAGCCTTGAGAACGACGCTTGCGCTTGTCCTTTATACCGCGCGCCCAGCGCAACTTGAGTGCGGCTTACCCAACGTATTTCGGAGGTGGGACGTGGCACCCGTGCCTGGCCCCATGCGAACGAGCGCGAGGGTCCGGCATGCGTGGTCTTGTCGCTCTTCTCGCCCACCTCCGACAACTGCCAGTTCGAATACGAACCTCGTCCACACAACACAGAACCCAATCGACGCATCAACACTGACTGACATGAGCCGGAGTGCCGGTCTTGACTCGTGAAGCGCTGACAGCTGTCGCGTGGATACTACGTGAGGTTCATCGATAGGCGAGAGGGTCGTGTGTGGGCGCGCCAGGGATGGGGAAAGACGAACGGGAGCTTGCTCTGTGCGTTGCGAGGTCAAGGGGAGGTGTACGAGGGGCAGCAGAGACAACTTGGATGCCCGCCAACCTCGGGCCGTGCGGAAGCCGAACGGGAAAAGCAAGCACGCTCGAGCCCTCAAGGCCTCACGCGTGACTAGCGACGAACAAAGGGATACACACGACATCGTCGCGCTCATCGTCCTCGTGATGGTAGCAGTCGCAGCATATCCCGTGGCTAGATCGTGGCCCCCCCCCCGACTCGACGCCCCAAGCACGAAACCGAACCCGGAACCTCGCCTGATACTCATCTTCCGACGAATTCCCGCCCTCCGCCTGCCCGCCACCCCGCCCTCAATGTCGCCAGCGCCTCCTCCACAGCCCACGCGCCCACTCTTGCCCACCGCCCGTCCATGCGTTGCATGCACGTCAACACTTCCTCCGCCGTGACCTCCGCTTCCGCACGTCCACGCCCATTTCTGTCGCGCCGCTGCCGCTTCCAAATGACGTCCACCGCCTCCTTCACGTACTGTGCCAGAAACCGTGGATCGAGTGGCATGTACGCTTCCTCGTCTGCGCCCGGGTCCGAGACTTCCCCTGGGTCCGCATCACCCTCTATCCCGAACATATGAGCGGAGGCAGACGCAGACACGCCGCCTTCACCATCCCGTCGGCGCGGCGCGTGATAGTGCGAGTACAGCGACGCAGATGCAGACGAATTGTACAACACCAAGGCAGATCCACACGTCGACGCGGACACGGACCCACACGGGTTGACACTCCCAAGCGTGTCGCCATGCCATATCTTGCTCACACTCGTCTCTGGTGGCGGCAGGACCGGCAACGGCCTCACTTCGCCATCCCAGAGTACAATGCTCCCTTCCTCATACAGTTTGACCACCGCCCATGCAAACAGCCGCTTCATCTTTTTCCGCGGAGGATCCGTCGTTGCCACACGTCCGTTGGGCCTGGACGACGTCGAGGTCAAAACCGAGGTTGTGCACGTGCCCTGCGCATCCTGCGCCTTGTCCTTGTCCCGCTCAGCCTTGACCCGTTTCCGCGTCTCGGTGCGGACAACGCGTGCAGCGAGTAGCGCCAGCTCGGGCACCCGTCGGAGGTGTGAAAGTGTAAAACCTAACGTCGGTCCCTCGTTCCCGCTCTCGTCATTCTCGCCTGCGTTTATGCGAGGCCGCGGGCGGGGGGTCGTATCGACGTCGCCCTCACGCTCGCCTCCACCGAATCGCGCACCTTTAGTTGGTGTCGTCACGTCTCCGCATGTACTCCGGGAAGGCGATGGCCGGGAGAGAACAGAAAAAGGCGGCGGAGCGTTGTCCATGTAATGTTTGACATACAGTCGAAACGTGTTTGCAGTGAGATCGCGGGCGTGTAGACGCGACGGGTGTCGTAGTTTGGGTTTGCTCGGCGCCTAACGTGTACAAGTTAGTGAGGCACGGAACAGTCCCTGCCCTGGGCTTACAGTGTGTGGTTTAGTGGGACTGGAGGGTTTGCACGGACTGGAAGGGGTCGAGGACACGATGGAGGACGCAGTGGGAGAGGATGGGACGTGCGAGTGCCCGTGATAGGGGGCGTCATCATGCATCGGTACGGTTGGAGGACGGTTTCGATTCTGAAGCGGCATTGGTGTGTGTGGTGGTACTGGGAGGCTATATGATGTGGTGCTGGGACCAGCGCCCGACGGGGCAGAGAAAATATTGCCATCCATACCCGCTTCTGTGTGCGAGACCGAAGCATGCAGCGGAGGTGCACGCGACGTGGGCTTGGAAGGGGGGACGAACGGAACAGCAAGGGAATACTTTGTCTTGTGAAGCCGGATGACGCGTTCCAAGTGTGCGATCTCGTCGAGCGAAGATGGACATGGCTCTGTTGTGGGCGAATGAGTGAGAGATGAGTAGGAAAAGGCATGAATTGGAGCTCACCGATGGAATCGGCGTGGATCTGTTTCGACTGGTAGTGCCGCACGACTTTGCCAACCACACGGACGGGATAGCCTGGTTCTGCGACTGGTGGTGGTGGTTCCATCGGTTTCAGTGCCTTGGCCTTGTCGAGACATCGTTTCTTCGGCGAGGACCGCTGAGCATTCGGGCCTGCCGTGGATCGAGGTGGGGTACGTGGTGCAGGGAGGATTGCATGAGAGTGGCGAAGCACGCAGTCGACGACCGCCGTGCCATCGTCGACTGGGCACGTCGTCAGTAGCAAGAGACGACAGAACTGGGTGGGGCTGACTGGTGTAGATGGCGCGCTTGTCGTACATCTGCACGGCGACGACCATGCCGACGAGGAGAACACTTCGACAGGGGGTGTAACCGAGCCAGAAAAAGTCGGCGTCTGGAAGACGATGAGTGCGTTTGGAAGGGAGAGCGAGAGAGACGCGGACCAGCGTCGGACGAGGGGCGCATGGCGAGGACGTCGCGCACAAAACATGGCGCGACGGCGTCCTTGGTGAGCGTCCACTGCCAAATGTCCATTCGAACCCCGACGACGATGAGCACGCTCGCTGACCGTCTCCTCGCGCTCGCGACCCAGACGCCCTACACGGCCGCCATCCAGCACCCGTTCCTCGCGTCTGCCGCCTCGCTCGCCCTGCCCGCCTCGCGTCTTGCGCTCTACCTCTTCCAGGACCGTATCTACGCCGCCCAAGCGTATCCGCGGTTCATCGCCCAGCTCATCTCCAAGATCCCCCTCGACGACAGCAGGCACACCCTGCTCGCAACCCGCACACTCTCCCTCCTCACCGGATGTCTGACCAACATCGTCCGCGAGGTCGCCTTCTTCGACACCACCGCCCGCACGTACAATCTCCCGCTTGACCACGACTACTGGCGGGAACGCAAAGCGACCCGCGACTACACTTCAGAGATGGCACGGATCGGTGCACATGCCTCTCTCGAGGACGGCCTCGTGTTCCTCTGGGCGATGGAAAAGGTGTCCGTCGCATTGCCATCCGATTTCATTGTCGTTGCTCACCTGGCGTCATTAAACCGGTGGCCAGGTCTACCTAGACGCATGGTCTACCGTCTACCACGCCCTCCCCGCTGTGAATCCGGCCTCCTCGCCGCAGTCATCGCAGAGCGACGACCTCACGGCCAAGGCGATCCGAGATCTCTCTTACAACTGGTCTGATGCCAACCCCGACTTTGTGCAGTTCGTCCAGGCTATCGAGGATCTCGTCAACGACTACTTTCGCCCCATCCTGGCGGCAGGGCGGAGCGCATCAGACGCGCTCGTCCGCGCGGAGGCGATATGGGCGCGCGTCGTCGAGCTCGAAGTCGAATTTTGGCCAAACGAAGGAGACGAGGACACATTCCGTGGGCACAAGGCACCTACGTTCGCGACCACTCTGTGATCTAGTAAGTTCGTTCAATGGCGTTTGTAAGCTCTCGTGTGGTTCACAGAAGTGTTTGTTCATCGTTCACAGGACCCACACAACAGATAATGTACTATTGTGCCCGACAGTGTACCATTTTTCAATGTCCATGTTTCTTCGAACAAGACCTCCCGGTGCTGGTTTGGAATTGACCATTTCCAAGCCCGGAATAAAACAAACGTATAACCCATCACCTAGGAGAAGGACGCGCAGTAATTCTGCCAACAACAATGATACTATGTCCTTCTACGATCAGCGACGCCGCAAAGTTTGGGACCCGCACACTTGTGCTGAGGAGTGGGTAGAACTGGTGTAACGATTCAATGTGCCTGCAGTATCGGACGGTCCTTGTCCTCTGCGGAGACTACCGAGATGCGCGTAGGCATGCGGAGACTCAATTAATCAATAAAATGCAAGTAACGGTGGGCATGGAGGCTAGCAGCGCCAACCGGAGATGTTAGTGGCGTTGTGCGCTACCGACTCGGATAGAAAACAGCTGGTCGATCGACCCGCCGGTTGACGGCTAAATGGACGGTAGAGGTGCTAGACACAGTTTACCGTTCGAACTCGTCTGCAATGCCACGAACCACTTTCAGAACTACACACGACAATTGGTAATTTGTTACCGACCGTGCTTGTTTGTCGCTCGTTGGACCCACTCTGTGGCAGGACTCGATGGCATCATGCACCAATGCTCGAGTCGCTGTCACGCCACGTCCGAACCCGGCCCGTACAGTACCCCAAGCATCCAGCGGACTTGTCGCGTGGTTTATGCGACCTTGCAAATGAAGCCCCCAACGCCCTCTTCTGAGAAAACAGACCATGAAACAAGCAGACGATTCGCACTTTCACTCAAAACGACATACAACATCTCTGCAGGCTAACAACTTTCACAACAAGCCGACTCACATTCTGACGACACCTATACAAGAACACTCGCACCTCCTGGTCCTGGTTTAGATGGGGACACGAGGGAAGATTTTGGCGCTGTCCCGGCCCATTAGACAGTCAATTCGCAAAACGGGGCTGATGACGAAACTCACTTGACACCATCGCCTTCACGGCGTGGGTTATCAGTAGAGAATGGCCGCAGAGACACAAAAAGGTAGCTCACCCGTGTTTTGGTCGTTGACGAGCGGGCCCTGGCCAACTACATGAGATGACGTCACTGCACGCTAGACATGGACTCACAATGGGTGGTCCAAGTTGGATGACCACGGAACCACCACTCAGAGGGTTAGAAACAGAACCGTCTCCGTGAGCAGAAGCAATGTCAATCGGTGGCCCATTGTTATTGATGGCGATCCTGCGTGATGTCTGATGTGAAAAATACACTGCCTGCAGAAACGTGCAGCTCACGGGAAAGTTATCTGACGAAAGACGAGGCTGCCTTGTCTGCCGACGAACACCACCTTTTCAGTGATCTGAACTTCCGGAGGGTATGCGTAGTCAGCCACTGGATCGAACCTCGCGGTGCCGCTGATCAAGACAGCGCTGCCCCAGTCTACAATCGTGGTGAGGAACGAAGGCGGCAGTGTGTGGACGAGCCGACGAACCCGAGTCGACAATGATAGTAGCAGCCATGATGTGGGGTTGCCTGCTAGGATCGCGAGTGAGAGGATCCACTGATAGAAAAGAGGTGGCAGGCCTGGGACTATTGTCCTGCTGGGAGAACCAGGCTTACCTGAACTGGAACCAGGAATATGGAAGGCAACGTGCCACCCAAGAATCTGATCTCACCTACATTTCCTTGTGGTCGTGTCGCCGTCGCACGTACCGCAAAAAGCGCGCTCGGCCACCCGGGACCTGGCCGCATCCACTCCGATCAGAGGCGTATCTTATCTGGGTCGACAAGGTGGGCGTATTTGACGCTTTCTCACGTTTTATAGAGAATCGATGGCGTGACGCGGAAAGAGATAGGATCATATCAGGTGCAGGTGTCCGAAATCAGCAGGTACAAGAGAAACTTGTGGCAAGGAATTATGATTTGGCGGACAGACGGGGGTGGAGCTGAGGTCGACGATATGTTCAGCACCGGAAGTTCTAGTGTCCGTCCTAGAACGTTCTTTGTTCACGATGAAGGCGTCGGGATCTGTAGTGCCTTGTCCTGCCCTATGATAGTGTGATACGTGGTGTGGGAAAGGAGAAGCTCAAGGCCGGCTGGTGTAGTGAAGATTCGCCGCACAATGAGCACGACATTGCTCACTATCCAGAGAACAGAACCAGGGAAGATTGATATCGGGAAGGCCAATATAGTACGTGGTCCGGTGTATGCCGACCGGCTGATGCCGAGGGTGTAGCTGTAACTAGCCCGGGGTGTCACATTTCGAACATGTCCTCGACGCAGGAAATGATACGGCGCACAGTGTGAACTGCATGTCGTGCAACAACAGGGTACATCTATGATTATGAAACACATGCACGTAGCTTCCGAAGGCCCGTAGTTCGCACCCGCGGATCAAGAGGGAAAGGGCACTTGGTAATGCCGAAGGTGGAACTCCGTCGCCTGGTGTCGATGCAGGTCATGGGGTGGTTCTCTGGCTCGCATCCAACTCGGAGTTGCCCACCAGCCTGTGTTTAGGAAGCCCTCAACGACCTTGGTTCTGTTCTCTGGATGGTGAGCGATGTCGTGCTCATTGTGCGGCGAATCTTCACTACACCAGCCAGCCTTGAGCTTCTCCTTTCCCACACCACGTATCACACTATCATAGGGCAGGTCTCGATAATGGACCCAAGCATTGCCCTCCCTGCGGTTCACGATCGACTGCGATTGGACATGATCGGAATACGTACGGGCCAGCGGCCAAGCGCACCTTTTGCAGTACGTACGACGATGACATAGCCCGCGAAAAAATTAGATTCTCGGGAGAGCGCTCTTTCCCGTGTGCTGCTCCCTGTTCAGGCTGCCTGGTTCAGCTCCCCTTGGGATAAGTAGTTCCTGGTCGGCCGCTTCCTCTCATCAGCAAATCCCCCCTTTTTGCGATCTGACAACATCATGAGTCTCCCATACCCCGCTACTCTCCTCGTCGAGTCTGGTTTGTCCAGTCGGTCGCCCGTTGGTGTCATTGTTTTTTATCATCACCGCAGACTGGGGCAGCCTTGTGTTACTCACCCCCAACGCGAGGATCCTACCGTTGGACGGCCACCAGTACCCACCAGATGTCTATTTCAGTCAAAAACAAATTTACGTCGGCAAAGGAGAGAAGCACTACCAGACCTTCAAAATCCCGTAAGCGGCGTCGTTCTGCTGGAAACAGATCTCTGATATGATTCAGGTTCGTCATCCATGGCTCTGGCCAGCCGATCGACATCGTCACTGCTCACGGGGACAGCTCTGCCTCTGGTCCCCAGGCCGGTCTGGTCGTCGTCGAATTATCCTCTGTAAGTCCATCGTCAGCGTGTCCGCACCCCATCTCACATAGTTCATTAGGGGCCGCTCGTCAACCAGGGAATCACGGGTGAGCTGCCTTGTTGCCTTTCTTCAGCCATTCTCTCCTGATTGTGCATGTTATTTTCCTCAAAGGTGACGGTGTGAAGTGAGCCCTGTCTCGAATCAGATGATGAGCGTTTCTCATGCAGTCGTACAGCGTCAAGGTCTTCCCTCTGGTCCCTGTCCCTGTCTAACCGAGGAACGAGGGACACGAGCGTTCGTGAGCTCAGAGTGTACGGATATCGTCGGAATGTGTAGGTCGTCAGCAGAGTTGTATGTCGTTCTGAATAAAGTGTTTTCCGGACCAACTCGAAGTCTCGTTCACGAAATCGCGGAAATCATGGTGTGCTAGGTCAGATTCAAAGGATTTCCACTTATCTAAAGCACGGACGGCAACACGCCCCCAGACCTGAGTGGTATCTCAGGCTATGATAATAGGCATCGAAAAGCGTCGGACAAATCGCTTGGGTGTACCTGTCGTCCAGGACATGTGGGCCAGACGTGGAGTAGGATCTGCGATGGCAATATATCAGACCTACAAAAGCTGTTGCCAGAGGGGTTGCCACTACCCTGGCTGGGCCCTTCCAACTTCGTAGCCTTCAGATAGGCTACACTCATGATGTACGTTGTTTGCGAATCCCCGGACACTACAGGTAATTAGGCTCGTACGCTGGCTAAACTGCCCCATATTTCGTCTCGCCTACCGCCGCACCGCTGGATCAGCGTGTGCTACTGTGCTCTGTCCATATAGCTGGTCCCGTTCCTGCGCTACGAGTGACCAACTCGTATCAATCCCCAGATACCCCCCATGTGACCGCTGCACTGTCACAGCGTCCTCTCGACCACGCCAAAGCCGTCTCACATGCAAATCGCATGCTCTTCAGCGTTGCTCGCGAGATCGCCTTCTTTGACACCATGACTCGTACACTCACTCCCCTTCTCCACCACGGTTACTGGCACGAACGCGAGGCAACTCACGACTGCGTCGTCAGGATGGTGGGATTCACGAGTGTGCCCTTCATGGACGGCGTCGTGCTCCCCTGGATGATGGAAAAGGCGTGAGCATACACACATCGCATCGCCATCTGATTCACCATCGTTACTGACTTGGTGTCGTCCATTCGACAGGTAGACCTATTCGAGTGCATGGTCCACCGTATCGCCGCATTCTCTCTGACCCGAATGCGTCCTCATCATCTGTCATCCAAAACGGACAGTCTCATGGCCAGGGTAATGCGGGATCTCTCTTACGACTGAGCATGGAGCCACAATCAACCAGTAGGATGGCCTGTTCACTTACAACTCGACAGCTACTTGTGCAAACTGCTCTGTAGATCAGCGCCGAGGTCCTTGGAGACCTGATATATACAGGATAGTACTCGAGGCCTGAGGCTTCGTTGAGTGGGGTCTCAGCACTCAGAGTACAATCAATTGGTGCAGGATGTCGGTGGACGGAGATACGGTGGCAGTGTCATGTGTTAGCATTGCGTGGGTCCTGGTGGAGCTCTTGACACGAGGCCTCCTGTTAAACAGTTACAGCTGAACTAGGAATTTCATCAAGTATTCATTCTAGAACACTGTTTGCAGAGCCCACTCCTGTGACACTTGAGACTCCCTTCCAGGAAAAGATTAAGTTTGTTGTGGAAAAGTCCACCATGTTCGCTCAGGGATGACCGGCACCACATCGAGATCCATGGGGCCGGATGATTTGATCAATGTGAGAGTGCAAGGCCGGCATGTGTAGCGAAATTCGCCGCACAAATGGCACTACTGCTCACCGTTCAGGGGACCGAAGAGGTGAACCGGTATCACACACCATGACCATTCCCTACCGTCTGTGGGGATGTAATTGGTATCTGATTATGGTTACACCCTTGTTACTAATAGCCGATTGGCGCCTGGACCGATATCAATCACCATTTTGTTCGGTTCCATGAATGATGAGCAATCAGATAGCACCAAGGTTCTGCCCATGTTGACAGTCCTATGAGGGCTGACGTCGAGCAACATTTCTCGGGATTATTGTGGTTACAGCAGCCGCTGACAGGACTTTTGTGATTATCATGGGACCAACGCCAGAAGTTCAGCTATTCGTTCTGGAACCTTTCTCGTTCACGAAACACTGCAACCCCATTCCCAACGGGGAGTGAGCCCCGAAATTTTGGGGTATGAATGGTGGGTGCTACTCATTACGGCGCGGACACCTGCAAAGTTCATGGAACGCACTGGCAGCCATATCAAGGTCCGCGGGGCCTTTCTCTGCCCTTGGCGTGTGATGTGAAAAAGACGAAACGCGAGGCTGGCTGGCGTATACGTAGCAAAGACCTGCCGAATAAAGAGCATGATGATGATATTGCTCGCCATTCTGAGTAACTTGGATCTGGTAATCCAGTCCTACGCCCATTAATTGATCTAGGAATATAAGTGTGGTCAGATGTCAAGTGGGCTCGAGCTCCTGGTGTACGGCAAGATGGCCACAGAGTGGACACGCTGTCGAACATATGTAACCCGTGTTCACTCCACAAGGACCTAAGCCGAGGAGTTTCCCGAGCTCTGTAGGTGAGCAGCAACACGGATCGTCAGCCAGGGATTTGGTCGATTGCTAAACAGTAAATTGGCTCGTAGTCACCTCTCGAGCCTGTTGTGTCACGTAGAATGACGCTTCCATGCGTATCATACTCGTAGAGTATGATCGACTGTCGTGCTCGGAGACAGTGTCACGTGACGGCATCCCCAGAAATTTCGCGACTCAGAGTAGCAGTTTTCCCAACACCTCACATTCGGTCCCTGGCCAGTGCTATCCCATCACGCACTGCAACCATTCCGAGCCCCCCATCGGGCCTACTTTGCATCTGACCACCACCCTCTCGAATCAGCTGATCAGCTATCGATATCAGTTGTCCTCGGTTACATTCCCAGAATGGTGAGCAATATCATGTTCTTTATGTGACGAGACTTCGCTAGCCCAGCCAGCTATCAAGCTCCGCTGCCCTTTCCCACACCACATGTCGAATCGCCATAGGGCCTCCACGGATCCTGATACGGCACCAAGTATTGCGTTCCGTGAACGGACATGAACTATTCCACAGAAAACTAACTGTTATAGGTGTCCGCACTGTAATATACGGTACCCACCACTGGTCAGTCATCTTGCCAAACTCCGGTTTTTCAGGGCTCACCCCCTGTTAGCATGGGACTTGCCTAGACTGTCTGTCTCGTAGACAGGGAATGTTCCAGAACGAAGACTCAAAATTTTATGGTTTCGTTCATTGGGGGGCCACGAGGGAGAGCCTGCCAGCACTATCCTATTCGGTCGCCGCATACCTCCCTCGAAAGTAGTAGATGGCACTATGTCCGCGTGCAATAATTTATGCACTATATCGACCGATTGTCCTTCATTCAGCAAAGCTACATTCGGTGAACTCCTCCGCTCAAAGCCCCTCTAGTTATGACGCATCATCTGTCAAGCCTTCGCGATGCCAGGCGTATCTCAGTGGTATATGCAGGGAACGAGGAATCTCGGTATCACACTCATCGAAGCAATAGTCATCCAAATTATCACACCCAAGCCGGATCACGCCATAGATGATTTGTAGAACGCAGAAAGGCATCGGACGCAATACCAGTGGGTCGGTTCATCTGATCGACCTGGATTGGATACGTGCGTCCGCCGGAGCGGATGCGGCTGATCGAGCGCACTTTCCGAGGTATGTACGTGTAACGGTTACAGGAAATTTGGGTGAAAATAGATTCCTGGATGAACTCGTTGCCTCCCGTATTCCCAGCTCCCATTCAGGCAGTGCCTGGTCCTCGCAGGATAAATACCCCCAGCTACGCCACTCCCTCTTTCAATTCCATCAGTAAATCCTCCCACTTGCGATCTGACAACAGACAGTTCCACAATATGAGCATCCCATTCCCTGCTACCATCACCGTTGACTCCGGTCTGTCGTGTTGTGTTGCACGTTGTCGTCCTCGCGCCTCACTAAGATTCTAGACTGGGGCAGCATTGTCTTGATCACCAACACTGCGAGGTTCGAAGCATTACCCGGCTATGCATACCCACCGGATATCTACATCACTGAAAAACAAGTGTTTGCTGGCAAGCAGGACAGCCTCCAATTCCAGAAGCTTACTTTCCCGTGAGTAGTTCTTTCGTGTTGGTGATGTACTTTTACATCGGACATTATACAGGATCGTCATCTTTAGCCAAGGCCCACCAGTTGACTTTGCCACTGGCCATGGCGATAGTTCTGCCTCTGGTCCTCAGAGCGGTTCCGTGGTTGTCGAAACATCTATTGTGAGTACATTTCGAGTGCGCAGTCACATTCTCTCACGTAGTCGGTTAGGTAACGCTTGTCAACGACCAGATCACGGGTAAGCTGCCTTGTGGTATTTCTACAGGCGTTCTCTCCTGACGGTCTATGCCACGAACCTTGAAGGTGATGGTGTCAAGTGAGTTTTGTTGCGAGTCCCCTTGCATGAGCCGACTGTCTGATGCATTGGAACAGTGTCAAGGTCTTCCCTCGTGTGCCTGTCCCTGTCTAAATCAGGCCGATACGTGCAACTTGAAGTGTTCATGTACAGATATCGTTGGAGCGTGTAAGTCGACTTGTGTTGCGACAGTTGTTGGTGTATGTCGTTCCGAATGAAGATGTGAAGATTGACATGGTGGTTTGGGCCCGGACGGTTGGACCCACTTGGTTCGGGGCCTTGCACGCGAGGTCATGAAATCGTGCCCTGGATGAACTCGGAATACCCTCACGAGAAGCTTAGGAGCGTCATTGGACGGTATGATGGCAAGCATCGATGAGCAAACAAGCCGAAAGTCTTTGATGTATGAACTCGGTGCTTCCTGCACGGTGGCTCGTATCCATATGTAGCTGGGTCCCAACTGCTGCATCGTACTGCAGCCCATGCCGGACGCTTGGCCCGGGTTGGAGACGAAACTGGCTCAGTGCCACCATCTTGATCCTTGTCCGCAGGCATGCACGATCAGACCAATTCAGGCGAGAGAGCGCCTGAATACTGTATATACATTTGCTTGCCGTCGTCGCTCGGGTACTTTGTGTTGTGTTTGAACGTGAGCTCTTCGTGCGTGTGCTGCGGACAAGACGATTACCCCGGGCATCGGGCTCAGACTCCTAGCGCAGACTGCGGGGGGTGATGAGAAAGTCGACTCTATCGCTTCCCGTGGGGTGCATCGTCTGGCACCACCTCAAGGCAGGGACGAGTGACTTGTTCTCTTTTGATATTTTCGGTTTGCATGACGTGCCATGGGGCCAGTGACTAGTGATACCGCGAACAGAAGAGAAAGCACGGAAGTCGTAGGGCTATTTATCCTCCGAGTACGGCCAGATGAACGATTCGGAGCACTGAGAACGTGGATCACAGTTTGTATTCCCACCAGTCAGATCACCACACAAAAGTTTAGACCTGACCGAAAACTACGATCAGCGCTCGTGCACCCGGAGGGATGATGTTTCTAAATTCTGACATCACAGCCTGTTGTCTGTGGGGTCGAGGTTAGCACAGGTAGGTTGTCGTCCATTCTCCATCCATCCTGCATCCTGGCTGGCCCACCGTCCGATTCTCAGAGCCACACTCCTGACCGCGGCGCTCGGTAGCCATTGACTTGATCCCACCGACTCAGTCTGTTGTCAAAGGGCAGTCTTCTCGATGTATACCTTCCCACGTCTCCATTCAATCACTTGTTTGCGACCTTCTACCATACGCACGCCAGCCGCAGATTCATCAACCCGTCCTCACTCGAGCGAGCGTACGCCAATTCACTAACGATCCGCCTCCCCATGTTCCACATGCTTGCGGATTCTTCCTCAGGATTTTCTGGTCCCTCGCTCAGCGTTGGCGTTCTCCCGTCCCGAGTCTTGCCTGGTTTGTCACTCTTAGTTTACGGCTTATTGCTACCAGTTTTCTCTGTCTGTCTGTGTACTGCGCATCTCTGCTCTACCCTGTGTCTCACACTAGCCCAAATGTCACATACCTGGAGTCTCTTTCGGTCACTGCTGTCTTCCGTCCCGCCCACCACTGCCCAGCTGAATCAGCGTGTACCACCGCCTTCTGTCCATATTCCACCCTTGAGCTAACTGTCCTTTTATCGTTTTCTCCGTCTTGTCCCCTATATATCCTCTCGGAACATCTAGTCCACGCCTTTAGCCCATCTGGAGGCTTCCACACAATATCCGAGGCTTCTTTGTCTATTTCCGTTCCCTCTGGCGTTCTCCTGCCATCTGGTGGTCCTCGTGATCCGGTAGCTCTGAGATGTTGTCCTGCCACCACTCTTCCCTAGTAACGAGCCCTCGACCGACGTTCCGATTATTTAGCGTCAGGGCTGTACCGGTGCTTCTCTAGCAGTCGTACGAGGAATCCTGGCTCGCACACTACAGACAACTTGGGTTCGCATCAACCTCTGAATCTGCAAGCAGGATGACCTACGTAGCACTGTGATGGGGATGAGTATCCTATTGATTTCTAAGCCTTGGCCTTACTGAGACGTTTCTAGTCGAGGTGGGGAGGGCTGTATGAGAACGAAGTACGCGCTCAATGATCGACGACGGACGTGTCATCGTCGGTGGGTCATGTTGTCAGCAGAAGGAGGCAATGGCACTGGTCGGTGTAAATGACCCACTTGGCGGTGACCGTTGAGGAGAATGATCCGAAAGGCTCCAGAAAAGGAGACCAGCATCGGATGACGGGCGCATGTCGAGGATGTCGCGTACAAGGCATGGGGCAATGGCCACGAGCCTCGACAAACATGGGCACGGTCACTTATCGTCTCGCATCCTGGATACCCTCCACCGTTGCCATCCAACATCCCCCGTGCCGCCTTCCTCGCACACTCCTTCCCTGTCTCGTGCTTGATCTCCCTCAGGGCCTGCAACGCTGTTCATCCCATAGTCTGCCAATGTCTCGTGGTTACGGTCCCACCACTCATCCATCACCTTCTCGTTCTCCAAATGCGTCACCACGATCGCGAGCGGGACACGATTCGCGCAGAGGAACTCGGCAAAGAGACGGTAGTGACGCTGCATTGCCACAGTGACCCTGCCGGCGCGGATGCAAAACAAGAGAAGGTCCACGCCACCGGCGTCGTGCAAGTCTGTGATGAGGGTGTGGGCGCTGCCTATCGCCTTGAGTGGGTCTTCCCGAGGGTCTTCGAGCCCGACGGTGTCCCAGACGTTGAAGGACATGCCGTCCTCGTCCTCCTTCTCCCCGAGCGTCAAGGTGTACTTGGTTGCCTGTAGAGTGCAGGCGCTCATATCCGCGGAGATGGACGCAACTTCTGCGCCAGCGATGAGATTGACGACGGCGCTCTTGCCGGCGCCTGTCTCCCCAAACAAGATGACATTCTTTGGGGGTTTTGGCACTGCAGATGGAAAGAGGTGACTAGGTGAGGCTTGGCCTGGACGGAGCAGTGCTAGTCTGCTCACTCTGATTGCCTGAGACGAGCATATAGGGAGGTGGTGGTGGGTCGTTGTCGACTTTGGTCATTGGCTCTCTAGGTGCTGTGGGGGCGCTCGATCCGCACTCGGGACAGCGTGAGAGGCAGGCAAAACGCGCTTGCAGTGGGGGTCCTGTGCTTGCTGTGCGTCCGACAGAAAGACTTGGATGGTCGTGCACCAGCAAGTGCGGGTCTCTGATCAGTGCCCTAATTGCAACGTAAGCTTCCCTGGCACCGCCTCCTTGGCAGTGATTTGTGGAGCCACCTCCCGCTCCCACTGGAACAATGTCGTCCCCGCGTTATGATCCAGAAGAGGCGAGGTGCCATCCCTCGTCCGCTCCTTTGATCTGACCTCGCTGTGTCCAGGGACGAACACCCGACATGGAGCGCTCAGTCCAGGCTCCCGGGCCCACCCGAAACATCGTCCTCTTTGGCGAAACAGGCGTCGGAAAGTCCTCCATCATCAACCTCATCGCGGATGAGCTACTCGCGCCGACGTCCAACGACGCGCTCGGGTGCACGGCCACCCACAAGCACTACGACGTGACTTTACCGCTACCGTCCTCGCCGCAGGATAATACGTTGAACGTGACCCTGTGGGATACGGCTGGCTTGGACGAAGGCACGCGAGGCACCGTCCCCGCTGGCGTGTCCGCTGCTCAACTCAGGTCCCTCCTCCACACGCTCGCACGCTCCCCGTCCGGCGTGCATCTTCTGCTGTTTTGCATCCGGGGCACCGGCAGACTGACGGGCTCCCTCGCGCGCCAGTACGAGCTCGTTTACGCTGGGATGTGTCGGAGACGGGTGCCGATCGTATTGGTCGTGACTGGGCTGGAAAATCTGTACTTGGACGGGCCGACGACGGAAATGGAGGGCTGGTGGGCGGCACACGCACAAGAAGTGGCAAGGCTCGGCATGGTGTTTGATGCGCATGCCTGCGTGACGACGGTGGAGGTGGAGCTGGAGGGGGCGATGGCTGAGGGCACCGGACGGGCGAGGCGGTTGGCATCGCAGAGTCAGATCAGGCAGCTCGTCGCCGAGTTTACACGGCCTGGGACTGCCCCGTGGACGATCGGTCGCTCGTGGCGACTGGTGGTGGTGTCGATGCTCTGTCGTATTCTCTGCGCTGCCCGTGGGACGCGGGGTGTGGGCGAGCAGAGGGACAGCGGGGTCGACAGCCTGGGTGTCTACCGACGTTGCATCGCTCTTGCGCGACAATGGCTCGTGGGTGTGGTGAGGATCATCACTGGCACCGAGCACAAGGATACAACGCGCGAGGCAAGCGGACGGGCTCACTGAACACGTTAGTATCTATCATTCCATCATTTACAGTGTTGCCTCACTTGGGTGCCGAGGAAAGTCTTGTAGGTGTGATGGTTCAAAACAGAAATGAAACTCTTGACACGACCCTTACACAATCAGCGTCACTAGTACGGATCTGCCGAACCGTTACGCTGTGGTTTGCAAGTACTAGCCCGCTCTTGGCCCCGGGCCCGTCCGCAAACCCACCCCTGATTTGAAGCTTGATGCATCGACGGCCGTACATTTCCGCGCGTTAGCACACGTACCCGGATCAACACTGAGGACGAATGGACATCAAGCTGGATGGTTTGAGACTCACTGATACTCCTCTCCGCAACTTCACAATGTCTGACATATTCTGCCCCTTTCCTACTATTTCCGCGGCCGTCGCACGGTTTCCAGCAACCATGGCGTTACGCTCATCATGGCAGTTGCAGTCACAAGGAACGCGGTGGAGATGTGCACTCGAGATGTCGAGTTTGCTTGACAGGTATGCACTTTGACGTGCCCAGCAATCCATGGACAGGCGCCGGGCCCGAAGCCCGGACGCGGGAGGAGCAGCCGGCCAATGGGGCACTGCACAGCATGCGTGTTTTCTGACAAGAGTTTCAGAATATTATCAGGGGACAGGGACTGTGGGGAAGCAGCGCCCCGCGCTCAGGCCCAATCCACCTTTTTTGTCAAAACTTCAAGGGGTTGTGTATCCATCGTCAGGCAGTGGCATGCAATGCACAGCTATTTGTGCCGCAGAAAACCTTCAAGGACAACCGAGTCTGATTGACAGGCTCTCTGATTGTGAGTACAGACTCAAAATCGTGCACTTTTTCCTTGTCTGGTTCAGACCGGAATCCAACGAGACCGGCAGATCAATACAACCTACAGCTTGCGGGTGATATAGACCGCGGCTCTCCTTTTTGTCGCTTTCCGTGCTGATGCTTTACATTCCCAGTCTTGATTTGTTCATGTGTTCACGCCCGAATTTCCAGGTCACGCACCGCCGATCGGACGTCATGGACTCCATCTAGTTGGCATCTGCGGTATAAAAAAAAATTAACCCCACATCACGTGTGTGACATCTATAAGCGAGCTTTACAGGCCCTAGAGGTTACGAATCAGTAGCGAAGCAAATCATTTATAATACCCTCTCCTGTTCCTTCCTCCAACCCCCCCCATTTCCGCCCACCGTCGGTTTTGCCTGGGGTTTCTCCTTCCCTCACATCGAAAGCGCTGACATGACCTTCTTCATCGAGGCAACGTTCGGTGCTATCCTGCTAGGCGGGTACTGCGGTGCGGTGTAAGTGTCCGCCCTGGCCAAATCCATTCATGTCCGACCTTTGCTCTAGCCTATCGGGTGTCGTTGTCGTGCAGACTGTTCTTTACTTCAAGCTCTTCCCTCAAGATTCCGCGAGGATCAAAGCGATAGTAGGTCATTCATCCTTGATTGCTTCCCTCAAACGCCCTGACGTTACCGTGATCAGGTTGGGGCGGTGTGGTAGGTCTTCATCGCTGCACTCTCACACCCTCTGTGAGTGTTTAACCCTCCCGCCTTAGGATGCTGGACGCAATACACAGTATACTGGTGTCCATAACAGTCTGGAAGTATTTGATCACGGAATACGGTGACGAGCAGTCGATCGAGACAATATCTACGTACGTCTGCGCTCTCATCATTGTATCCCACTCATGAAACGGGCGCGGTCTAGCCCGCTCGCGGTATGTGCCCTCCGATCTTCCTCAATTTCCTACGCCTGACTCCTATGCCTCAGTTGACGATCGTAACGACGGTGCGTACTGCCCTCTGCGTTTGTGCACAATACTCCCCTTGACGCGGTTCGCTGGTGCAGGCAATCGTGACGTTCATCGTACATTGGTACCATTTTCCTCGAACGCTGCGGCTAGCTTGCTCACCCATGCTTCACTTTCGCACAGTTTTTTCGCACATCGCATCTATAAGCGTGAGCAACATACATTCGCCTTGTAAAAAGAGCTCACGCATTCTCTAGTGAGTCGACAGCGATGGATGTTCTACGCGCTGATCGTAAGTACCCGTTTTGTTTGGGCTAATGTCCGCAGTTAATCTGTCGTGAAAGGTGGTGCTGTCGTTCTTCCGTCTCTGTGAGCACTTTGAATCTCTTTCCGAATCTGCACGTGAATGACCACGATGAAAATCAGGTTGCGCGATAGGTAGAGATTGATCCCCGGATCGCGATATGACTCTAAAGCTTACTCATCCCCGATCGGCAGTCACGGCGATCGAGATGTAGGACATGTCATTCCTTGGTGGACCATCACGCTGAATTCGGCGTACTAGGCTGCGATTAAAAACCTTGGGAGCATTCTTCCGAGCAAAGTTTAGGGTGAGCTGGGTCGCGCGTGTCGAATATGCTCGGCCCTATGGTCCTTGTTCTTGTAACAGGCTGTCTTCACCATCGGCCTGGCGACGTCATGCTTCATAGACATCCTGATCACCACTTTCTTGACCTATACGCTCAAGGCTATGCAAAAAGAAAAGAGGGCATCGAGGTATGTATTTTGTACTTCTAGAGACCGCGACAACCGAGGCTATTCCCTCCGCAGCTTGGACCGCGTCATTAGCTCGGTTCTGACGTATACGTTTGAGACCAACATGTTGACGAGGTCAATCGTTTCGCGTGGACATTCCTCTTCCCTCGCTGAAACACCTTTCTCCCAAGTGTGGTGACGATTTTGTCCATGATCTTTGTCAGTCGTGAAACCTGTTGTGATCGTTTCCCGCCCTAATCTCTCTGTACACAAGTGGTTCGCGATGACCGACACACTCATCTACTTGGGCATCCATTTCACCATCTGCAAATGTGCGTGACTGCTTCCGTCTGGGGCACTATTCCGTTTCTGATGGGACGACGTCCATACATGCACGCAGTGTACGCCAATTCGTTGCTTGCAACGTGAGTGTTTTCTTCGATTCCGCGTGTCACGTTACCGTTACCGACGCCAGTCCCATACTGACCAGGTTGAACACGCGCAAGCAGCTCCAACACCAACGGGGTCGAGACACATATCCAGAACGCCCTCCGACTTTTCCGCGAATACAGCGGAGGTCCGCGTCGGGCAAGGAGGACAACTCGGTCCCCACCACGGTGAGTCAATTTCAACGAGACGTGTATCGCAACGAAGTGTTGTTGACGCCGCGTGACCCGAGTCGTCGCACAACGAGCAACCTCCTTCCGAGGTGGGTCTCGGGTTCGAGCATAGCGCCGTCCTGCCAGGTATGTATACGAGGGGTTTCATCGCCCGGTCCCCACGTGTATTTGACCACCCCACACATCACAGTCGAGAAGACGATTGAATTTGACGTCGAGGAGGCACTGCCATCCCAATACCTCGGGCGCCCACCAAGTTTCGGATCCTAGAACAAGAGTCGAGCCCGGTGCCACGCGCGCATCCCTCTGTAGCGTTTTCGACGTTGCAACACTATCCACTGTCGTCGTGGTCGTTCATTCACCCGATCCTTGGTCACCGCGATGACCTGGTCTATATCTTTTCCCCCTTCTTGTATTCTATTGATAAATGTTCCCCGCCCACCAAACTTGTGGAGCGTGAGTTGGTTGTCTGCACCCACTTCCTTTAGTGTATGATACTTCTTCACGCGGGCGTCGTGTGACATGATATGGATAATATGAACAGCAAGAATCATGGGTGATCCTGCCCTGCGACGCAAGCAAAAGGTGAAAACAGGCCACCACCATCTCCAATCGCGCCGTGTCGGACAATAACAGCGAGCCAAAAAAAAAAAAAAAAAGGCGTTTACATGGGTTTGGAGGGGAGCTGTGTTGGCAGCACGCCATAACGCTTTTTGATCGTCACGCGGTGCCGCGAGAATTTGTCGTCTGGAGAAAAGCGGGCTGTATGATGTATTCGGGTGGACCCATCGACGCGTAGGATAAAACATTAGCGAAACGAGAAGAATAAGGGGGACAAAGGGACCGTGAGCGCCAACTTGGGCGGCGGGGGAACGTGAACGAACCTGGATGGGCTGACTTGGTGATTCTGCCCTCGTCCGTCATTTTCTGCAATGAGCCCCATCGGGCGGACGGTGTTGAGCAACTCGGCCGTGGTGTGGGTGTATAGGACGGACCTCGAGGGTGTAGACCCTGTTTCCGTTGGCATCGAGGGTGTACATCAGATGCATGGCTGAACCAAGACAATGAAGACAAAATCAAACTCCGCAAGGTTTGGCTCACTCTATCTAAAAAATTAGTGCACGACGCGTGGGAACTTAAGAGGCACGAATCTTTGCGACGCCTATTGCGGCTGCGTCGGGTGTGTCGGGTGTGTCGGTTGCGTCGGTAGTGTCGTCTACAAGCCGGCTGCGTCGTTTGCCGTCGTTTATGGGCGAAAACCATGTGGCCCGGCAG
>JBBPLS010000030.1:0-150097 GCA_038089895.1 Boletellus ananas | reverse complement strand
TAGCCCTTAGTACATGCTTCCATTGATACACCAACACTTTGTTTATATGTGTTTGTCCCCCAGAGTTATTCAATGAACAATCAAAAAGTGCAAAACATTGGGACAATTTTGTGAGTCACTGTATGTATAAATACCTGGGTAGAGCCACACTTGATGAAAGAGGAATGCAAGAGTGCCCAATATGAGTCAAGGGGAAACACAACCATAGTAAGCAGATATAGATGATGGAGTGACACATCCATAAAACAGGGGAAGTGTAATGCTTGATTAGGAAGGTGTGAGGTTGTGCCTTGTCTAATTGGGTTTGTGAGAAGAAACATAGATTGATTACATATGAAAAGAGTCACCATCCAGCTGTGGATAAAAGGGGAAAGCTAGGTATGGTTGGTCATCCAGCCAAAGGCTGTCCAAACCCAAAATGCAAAAGGTGGTCTGCCAAGAGTGAATGGAAAGCAGAGCACCATAGGGAAAGGAATGAAAGTAGTAGCAGCCCACCAATAGCTTGTTTGTAACACACTAGACCTACAATACCCATTGCTGTATGTTCAACCTTTCTTCACTGCTGCCTCTCCAGAGCTGGATGTGATGATTGTTATATATACACATAGAGACTACAGTGGCTCAAAAAAGTGTCCCAATGTTTGGCTATTTTGCAAAGACTTGATATTTGCAGGAGAACCAAAGGGTGTTAGCTCTAACCCTTGCTAGGTCATTGATAGCCCTAATCCTTGCCCTGAAGATGAGCCCTTAGTCATGTGATTTGGTTGTCACTGTCAAGCACACACTCAACAAGTGGTGTGAGACTTAAACAAGCTAAGGTTCTCACTATCCTCTCAAGGACTCATGGACTGCTAAAAACTATGTGTGGACTACATAGAACTAACTGAGGAAAGTACAAGTACATAGCACATATAAATACCTGGGCAGAGCTGTCCTTGATGAAAGAGGAATACAAGAGAATACCCAGTATGAGTAAAGGGAAACACAACCATAATAAGCAGATACAGATGGAGGAGTGACATGTCCATGAAACAGGAGAAGTGTAATGCCCAATTAGGAAGATGTAAGGTTGTGCCTCATCTAATTGGATTCATGAGAAAAAGTATAGATTGGTTACATACCAAAAGAGTCTCTGTCTGGCTGTAGATATAAATGGAATGCTGGGTATGGTTGGTCATCCAGCCAAAGGCTGTCTGAGCCAAGAATGCAAGAAGTGGTCTGCCAAGAGTGAACTGAAAGTGGAGTATCATAAGGAAAGGAATTGAAATAGTAATGGCCCACCAACAACTTGTTGGTAACAATGATGTGGAAGCTAGAATGATCTTTTGTTTGGTCTATCCATGATGAGATTGTCCATGAAGGGATGGTTGTTCCTTTGTATGCTGTCTCACATACATGTACTATTGATCTTGTACCCATTTTTGGTAGTGCCAATGTTCCATCCTTCACCACTGCTGCTACATTACAGGAGCCATACAACACTTTTTTCCTCAATCATTATGCCAACAAGGAAATTTACAATGCTGTTCATGGGCTTATGGGTGGTGGCTACCTCAGAGCATCTGATTTCTCTGATTAGCATGTACAGTGTACTTGGCTCTCAACCATTTTTAGTCATTTTGATTGATTTCCCCACTAAGATGTTATGATAACACCTTAAAATCCCAATGACAAGTCTAGCCTCCCAAAGAGGAATGTCCATCCTTCTCCACCAATCAGAGTGTGCCATCCCACAAGTGTAAGCCATCTGTAAGAGTCTATAACTCATACAACATAAGCATTTATTTCAGCTAATATGCAGATGTGCTCCTGCCAGGCCAACCAGGCCAACCAACCCAAATGGCACCAACAAACATTCCCACATACCATCACACACTCCCACACACCATTCCCCCCCAATTGAACAGTCTAGACTTTACTAAAAACTATCATTCAAGTGGCTTATCCTTGAAAACTAATAGATCATATAATGATGCTATTTGATTACCCTGGGGAACATTAAGTGACTAGAGCAGCACCGAATGGGTGGAGATTCACCTTGCGTTCCAGAATTTCTATGACGTCCCGCAGGTGATCACCTATAACATGGCGCTTTGCAGCCTGGGTAGCACAATCTAACGACTTATATTCCTCAGTAAGGCTATTGTAAACCCTTGCATTGGAACGAGAATCAGAGATACCACGATAAGAAACAGAAGGATAACCTACTCTCTGTAGTGAGCGAACTCATCCTCGAGTTCACCAACAACCCGAGCAAGCACGGTCTGAGGCGGAACATCATTGCTGCATGAGTGATCAAGCGGAGGTCGTAGTTGGATGCCCTCCTCGAACCCCTCGTTCTTATCCTCGTGATTATTAGCAGCTTCAGGATCATCTCGACGAACACCATTGGCATGAGAGTGGTGGCCATAGCGTCCTTTACATACTCGACATGAGGTCGCATTGTGGCGGGGCGCGGAGAAAAATAAGCGCTCGAGCTCCGAGCTGATCTTGGGGAACGGCTCTACACCCACTTGGGAAGACGAATTGGATGCTCGTTCGGAGCGACGCTCGTCGAGATCTACTGATATGCGGTCTATTTCTTCATCATCGACAAATCTTCGAGCTGATGGTTCCGGCGATTCGGCTGCAGTATGGAGGGGGGGATCCACTATATCCTGACTTTGCTCGCTCACAGTCGCATCGCGTCCCTGACGCCGTTCATCGAGTCCCCTTTCGACAACCCCGCGCAGGACCTCGATTTCGCCTGCGAGTCTTTCCACCTCTGTTCTCAGTTGATTGATCTCTTGGGCTTTCTCCGTCAGCGAAAGAACATCCGATTCTCTGAGGCTACGAAGCTCCCCGAGCAATTGCTGTTGAGAAGAAAGGTCAGACGTTACGCGGCTGAGATGAGACCTCAGTGTCGTGACAAGCGCTTCGAGTGCTGCAATCGATCAGAGGGGTATTTCAAAGTTTGATTTGCAATCACCTTTCTTCTCCTGCACCACCTCAAAATATTTGGACGCATGGGGGTCGATATCTTTTTGTTTTCTTTCCTTGCCCTTGACTCGGGAAGTGGACGGCACGCCCGCGCGGGCGGCACTGACGTCCACCGCGTCCTCCATAATTCGCGTGCGTTCTCTCATGACATCACGTTTACACTCTTCAAGCTCATACTCCAGCTCCCTAACACGACGTCGCGCAATACTATTCTCTGTTTCTAGATGGTTCAGCCTTGTGTGAAGTGCATTGAGTGATGCCACGAGACGAGCTTTCAATCATGTAATGAGCGTTCCTTTGCGATGTACCAAAGTAGCCAAGTTACCTTCAACCTCTTTAGAACCTGTACTGCGGACAGTGTATCGTTCCAAATTCGCTTTCGCGGGGGAAACAACAGCATTGGTCAGACCGGTGACGTCTGGGAGATGTATGCGGCTGCGACTCGACTTTTTCGGTGCGCGGCTTTCACGATCGGGTTCAGCCACCACGTCCGCCACACTTTGCTTCATTCTGTCCTTAACCATAGAACGGTTGCTGGCCATAAGAACAGGAGCATTGCCTTCTTGCCATTGCTCTTGAGCTTGGCGGACGTCACGAGTCAATCCCCGGGCCATTTTAGTAAACGGAGTTGCAGTGGTATCAAAAGAGACTGTAGCTTTTCGAGCTCGGGGAGTTGCACTTCGCCGGGAAAGATTTGCATCGGTGTGCCGCTGTGTCGGGTCCGAGGACTGTTGTGGACCCCGAGACTGCCCACCACGGGGGCGCCTGGGTGAAAAACCTGCACGTTGTAATGTCTCAGATAACTTTGGGCGAGAGACATCCTGTGACCTGTCGGCCTCATCCGCATCGGAACTTGCGTGGCAAGCTGAAGTGCACACCCGGCAAGAGATCAGTAATTTGAGGTCAAATAAATCAATATTTCGTACCGGCTATGATGTCCTGGAGGGGGCGTTCAGGATCATATTCAGCGCCGCTAACGCTAGGCTCTCTCCTTCCACCGCGAGCAAGTCCCGCCGTGATTGTAACAGCACTCGCATGATGAGCAGCAGTCGACACAGTCCGGACATCATATGGAGTGATCCCTTCATCATCATGGACAGACCACGCGCGAATGTGGCTGGTGTCGAGATCCACATTTTCATGCGAGTGAGGATCAAATGAGGCGAATGCAGGAAAGTGCTCAGGGGCTGAATTATGTCGAGGGTACTCCAGGGACTCGTTGTCGCCGGCGTCGTCATCTGGTACTGACGATAGATGAAGAGATAAATCGGTGTTTTGTAAGTTGTGTTCGAGTTGGATGCGATGTTGTTCGAGCTCATCTCCAGGGATGCTGAACTCGCGGCGGCTGGATGACCGTCTAGCCATCTGAGGTGTTGGTAAAAACAAACGACAAGAGAAAAGGGCAAAATCAAGACAAGAGAGAAACAGCGAGCAGACGAAGTCGGCTGGAGAGAAGCAAACAAAGTCGACGCGAACGAACGCGTCAGTCACGTGACCTTATCCACGACGGGTCACTCATCACTCGGCGGTGGGGCTGTCCCACTCAACTTTCATGGAGCAGCAAACCCACAAGGCGCATAGGCCTGCGCGGTCCGGGGCCAAGGCAGAGCAAAAATCCAAAAGTGAGCGACAGCTCGGGTTTAACGATAAAGTGCGTTCTTCGCAAATCAATTGTCCCGGAACTCGCATCCTCACCGCTGCCCAGGCCTTCGCACCAAAGTCGGGCAAACGTGCCGACAGACAAGGTCGCAGAAACGCGGAGCGGGACCAGACTCGCTTACATGTTCCCCTGGTCGACAGGACCCCTAACGACATACCACCACCCATCATTGTTGCGATTGTGGGCCCTCCAGGGGTTGGAAAGACCACTCTTCTCAAGAGCCTTGTTCGTCGGTATTCCAAGCAAACCTTGCAAGATGCGAAGGGCCCTGTTACTGTCATCGGAGGGAAGAAGCGCCGATTGACTTTCATGGAGTGCAATAATGATCTCAACTCCATGATTGACATAGGCAAGGTTGCAGACTTGGTTCTCCTCATGATTGACGGCTCTTTCGGTTTCGAAATGGTCTGCTCTTCTGGGAATCTTGAGATTTCTTTCCTCCTTATGACGTTACGCGCAGGAAGTTTTCGAGTTCCTCAACGTATTACAATCCCATGGATTCCCAAAAGTCATAGGTGTCCTGTCTCATCTTGACCTCATTAAGAGGCAGTCCACTCTGAAAGACACCAAAAAGGCTCTTAAAAAGCGGTTCTGGACGGAAATTTATCAGGGCGCCAAGCTGTTTTATCTCTCTGGTGTGCTCAATGGCCGATATCCCGACAGCGAAATTCTCAATCTTTCACGTTTCATCAGCGTGATGAAGTTCCGTCCGCTCATATTCCGAAACAGCCATCCATACATGTTGGCAGACCGATTTGAAGATCTCACTTCGCGCGAAACGATTCGTACATCGAAGGGCAAATGTGATCGGACAATCACATTATACGGTTACTTGCGGGGTACCAACCTTCGTCCAAGCACCAAAGTTCATATACCTGGCGTTGGGGACCTCAACTTAACGTCTGTCACTGCGCTAGAAGACCCTTGTCCACTCCCTGATGCAGACTCGGAGAAACGGAGAAAGCTAAGCGAAAAAAAGAAGCTACTTATGCATGCCCCAATGAGCGACGTCGGAGGTCTCATGTACGACAAGGACTCGGTTTGGATCAATGTTCCCGGTAACTTCACGCGTAGACCAGCGGATGGTAGGCTTTTTGCCCCAGTTCTAGCTAGCAGTTGACACTGTACTCCAGCTCCGACAACGACGCCTCAAGGCGAGGGAGAGCAGATGGTCGTTGATCTCCAAGACGCTGATGCCACCCTTGGAGATGCCATATCCCAGAGTCAGATCAGACTGTTTGATTCTTCGTCCAAGCATCTTAGGATTAGTGCAAGCCCACATTCGCAGGAGGCCAGTGGCACAGATGAAGAGGATGAAAATGGTAATTGGCCACACGAGAACCCGGAAGGTGGTGACGGAGCAGACGAAGTGGACTCGAGCGACGGGTACGCCCCTCATTCGGACTCATGCGAGGATGACTGTGCCGAGGGCAATACCTTGATGCCTCCGCGTGGTGGCAACGTGCGACACGCACCCCAGAATGCTGCAAGACTTCTGGAGGGGCCTGATGACTTTTTCTATCCTAAAGCAATAACTGAGTCTAATAACGACGATCTTGACATGACTAAGGAACCACTGCTGGCCGAAACCTTGCAGGAGTGGGAGGACGAAGAGAACCTCGACTCAATACGCTCCCTTTTCATCACCGCAAATGAACCTGCTATTGATGACAGTATGGAGCAGAGCAAGGATGACATGGAGGGCGGAGAGACCGATCACTCAGAAGCCGCCGGTACCATAGAACTCACTTCCAAAAAGGAAGCACTCAAACGCAAATTCGACGAGGAATACGACGACCCGGAGGGAGATAAAATGGACTTCTATGACGCAAAGAAGGACGAGCTGAATCTCCAACTCCAACTCAACCAGTCGGAATTTAAAGACATCGATGGCGAAGCTCGCACGTCGGTAGAAGGTTACCGACCGGGAACTTATGTTCGCATTGAACTCTCCTCCGTTCCATGCGAGATGACTGAGAACTTTAATTCCCATTATCCCATCATTGTTGGAGGCTTACTGCCAGCGGAGGAGCGCTTTGGTTACCTTCAAGTGCGCATAAAGCGACATCGTTGGTTCACGAAAACCCTCAAGACCAATGATCCACTCATTTTTTCACTCGGGTGGCGACGATTCCAGACGATTCCAATATACTCTCTCGATGATCACTCTATCCGTATGCGCATGCTCAAGTACACTCCAGAACACATGCACTGTTATGCGACGTTTTATGGTCCCGTTTCTCTACCGAACAGTGGTTTCTGTGCCTTTAATTCACTGAACGAAAGTAATACTGAGTTCAGGGTAGCGGCCACAGGCGTCGTTCTCGACATCGATCGGTCGACAAAGATAGTAAAAAAGCTGAAGCTCACTGGAACACCCTTCAAGATATTCAAGAACACAGCGTTCGTAAAAGACATGTTTACGAGTCCACTTGAAGTCGCGAAATTCGAAGGAGCCAACATCCGGACTGTATCAGGCATTCGGGGTCGAGTGAAAAAAGCGCTCTCAAAGCCAGAGGGAGCATTCCGGGCGACGTTTGAAGACAAAGTGCTGATGAGCGGTCAGTATTCCTGTCTCGGGATTGATCTGCGAGGCTGAAAACCGAGGTATTAGACATCATTTTCCTACGTGCCTGGTACTCCATCCAGCCTCGCGAGTTCTATAATCCGGTGACATCACTGCTCTTGTCAAATAAATCGCGGTGGCACGGGATGCGGCTGACGGGCGATGTGCGCCGAGATGAAGGCATTAAAACGCCACTAAGTGTCAACTCGCACTACAAGCGTATCGAGCGCCAGCCACGTCGATTCAATCCGCTCAAGGTACCAAAGAAACTGCAAGCCTCCTTGCCCTATGCATCGAAACCGCGGGCGATGAAAGCACAGGGCAAGAGGACGTACATGCAACAGCGTGCTGTGGTAATGGAACCGGAGGAGAAGAAAGCTGTTGCACTTTTGCAGCAGATCAAAGCCCTACGGAAGGACCAGATGACGAGACGGAAGGACAAGCAACGCGAGAGGAAAGACGTGTATCAGAAGAAGGCTTCAAAGGAGGAGACACTAAAGAGGGAGAAAGCAAAAGACAAGAAGAAGGATATTATGAGAGTTGCAGGCGCCAAACACAAGCGCCAAATCGAGGTCGAGGAGGGCACGGGGTCGAGGAAGAAGAGGAGGACCGCTTAGATGACGAGGCCTGTGTGACCGTGACGGACTGCGTGACAGTAATCGCCATTAGTCCGGTAGTCTTGTGCGGCTGATGGTTCACGTTCAGTTTTGACATTTGGGATGAGCGGTCATTCCGGATGGTACGCGAACGGCCATGGGTCGCAAGGGGCGTACTCGTCAGATCCGCCCGTGAACAGTGGCATCCGCTCGCACTCGCAGGGACACGCCCCCGACGCCGTGTACGAAGCCCACAGACTGTTCGCCGCGTACCCGTCCGCTTCCGCTACGCCCTCTACACATGGTACCGTCGTTCGTTCGCCGACGTGTGCTCCCAAGTGCTGACCAGCGTAAATAGTATCAGGACATATCAGCAATCTCTCCACACTCGCCCTGCCGCCAACCTACATGCACGCGAATTACGCTGCCATCTCCTATCAAACACACCCCTCGTCCAGCTCTCCTTTTTCCGAGTACTCTCGCGAGCTTGCCTATCTCTCCAACCCTTCTACCTCTGCCCAGCATTCCCAATACTGGCAGACCACTAGGGATGAGTCCATTCGCTACCTCTCTTATGGCACGCCGTGCGTACTCGTCTGTCTCGACTATGTCACTGATTAACTTCTCTTCGCTATAGCGTTAGCCAGTACAGCTTTTCGACCCCTTCTGGCTGGACCCTCGCGCCCTCCGACAATTATAACCCACCGACAATTTCTGGCTCCATTCTACAGCGATTCAATCCGACATCGGCATATCCAACACCTCCACCTGGTATTCGTTCCTCGTCTTCCTCGCTGGCACATGCCCTCGGCCATCCTAGTCAAGTCAAATCGCAGCAACGCGCTTATAAGCCAGAGGAATCTGGACCCTTCTTCAAGGATTTTCTTAATCGCTCTGCTCAACTTTTGGATTCAAAATCCAACCAACCGACGAGCACCCCTCATCATTCACCCTCAAAAGTGGACCCACTCCCTCCGAAAGCACCTTCTCCGGTCGTTCCCCCCTCTCCCGTCGTCTCTCAGCCTCCTGCAACTCCTAGGAAACGGAAATCTCCGGAAGAACTTGTCACGCCTTCTCGAAAGCGCATACATGCGGCCAAAGCCACCAACTTACCTGCTACGCAGAGGTCCACAAGTGAAACACCGTCTCACGTATCATCGAAATCATCCCGCCAAGTGTTAGCATATGTCGACGTCCCTGCACCTACGTGGAAAACATCCTCGACAAAGTCACCAAGACACCACGGCGACCGCGACAGGGAAGATCTAGGTCATGATATCCATGCTCACGTAAAGGCCTCTGCTCAACACACCCGAGACAGGGATGAACGAGGTATTACATGTGATGTTCGTGGGATTCGGTTTCATTTGACTTATTGCGTGTTATAGATCCCATCGAGAAGCTCAACACCTTGGTTGAAGACATACTTGAGGCGGAGGATTCCCTCTCAGCCGACATCGAACTTACTGATCTTCCCAAGGAATTCTTCTCTCCCCTCACTGTCGACTGCAACCACCCACATCTTCAGCCACATGTCATAAAGAAATTGACGAAGTATATCAGTCAACTGACTCGTCCCTCAAAGAGGGCGAGACGAACAACGCGTGAGGGTGTCACCAGTACTGGCTCTGGGTCAAAGACGCGAGAAACGCTTGGGGACATCGGTCCATCCACTTTGTCAAGATTAATGAAAATTCTAGAGCGCTCCATCAAGGTTGGCGAAGAATTGGATCCTCTGCACACTTCTGTCCACCTTCCATCAGTGCCCTCGTCGCCAAGCAAATCAAAAAAAGGTCAAAAAGCCGCCGTTGAAGGCGCAGACACACATACCCAGGACAATCTATCAGTACATGATACAGGTCCCCAGCAGCTCGGAGATTCCGAGGTGCACGAGCTAACTATCCAGCTAGAAGTTTCTCGAGATAGCATCCTCGCCGCGGAATGCTGTTTGGCACTCTTAAGCGGAGAAAGCCTTACAAAGCAGGTTGGCGGCCTTCTGTTCATGACTCTATCTAATCCACTCAAGCGCGCTCTAGCTCTACTCGGAGGAGCTAATCACAACATGTCTCAGCACCGTCAAGAATCAACTCACCATGGTCGTCTACCCCCTTATAGAGGGTGCGGCAGTCAGCGCGGCAGCGTCTCCCCAGCTTAATTTCCTACTACGCCATACCCATTCCTGCTGCGGAGAGCTGCGAAAACTTCTTACAGAACTCTTTCAAGCCCTCACCGCTGCCCTTCCACGCATCAACTCCCTATTTTCCGCGGATGGAATCAATATGTCAGACGCAATCATCATCCAAGCAGTTTATGTTGCCATAGGGCCCTTTTTTGTTGTCGAGTCCACCGAGGGCGATACAAAGGGTAAGCGCGAGAATGTCATGTTGAGCACATTGGGGAGTAGTGCAATGAGGGGTCTTCGCCTCGACGCTCTTTCAATTATCCGAAGCGTGGGTATGGTGTTGATACTGGTGTTTGTTACGCTGATCCCTCCAAGGTCTTTGCAAACTACGAGGACCAACGGTCGTGGATTATCGAAGAAATTTTATCATCACTCATTAAGCTTTCGAACAGCCACAAGAAAGCTGGACAGTTTCGGTCTGTGTTATTTTTTTACAGTCGCATTCGCTGATACTTTTCTGTAGTCTGCGCGACGGCCGATCGATACGTACCGTATCCGCTCTCCTTCTCCAGCTTGTTCAGACGTCGGCACGCGACGTCAGGGTTGCTGCTCGGAAGATTTCGAAAGCCCGTCAAAATCGTGTGCTGCGGAACCAAGATGGTACAATGGAGAAGGCTAGAAGTGTCCTATTCGACGAATTGGATGTGGAGGTGTGTACAATAAAATTCTCCGTGTCCCATTCATATTCATAGAACTAGGAAATGCAAATGTATATGTCTGGTTTGGATTCAGCTACCAATGCAGCGAAAACTATTGTTCTCTTTCTGACACAGAGGTAGATCCCAATTCTTGTACCTACTTCCATGTCTTCATTATGTCTAGATCGGGGAAAGGGAAGTTGACGAAGAACTCGAATGAGGCCGAATATCGAATCATCCTCGATAACCTGATCTCTGACCTTCTGGTTGTGTTGTACTGGCCGGAGTGGCCAGCAGCAAGTTTAATTCTGAGCGTAATCTGCAAATTCATGGTATGGGCGATCGAGCATAGCCGGTCACGCCATTTAAAGTTTTTTTCTCCCTAGGTAGCCTCATTAGACGATGTGAAGACAAGTGTCCAGATAGATTCCAATGCTGCAAAGGCGATAGCATTAGATCATTTGGGGGTCATCGCCGCCCGATTACGATCGAGCGCTTTGAAGGTCCAGCAACGGAGAGGCAAGCATCCACTCGTCCCGCTTGACGAGGTATGTTTTTCATCTCTTGTCGCACGGGTCTCACAGTGAATTCTATCTAGATTCTTTCAACGGAGAACTTGCAGGATCTTGAAACGCTCCTGACTTGCCACGAAACAATCTCCTTTCACTTACTGAAACGCTCTTCGGACGATCAAGCCTACGAGGTACGTCGTGCATTCTGACGGTAGTTGTAGTTACATTTGTTGAGGTCAGAGCGCTCGCGAACTAACGTCTGCGCTGTGGGGTCATGAACTGGCAAATGCTCTACGAACGCTGCGTGGTAGTTTACCATCCCAGGATACCGATGGATCCATACGGAAGTCATCAATGCTCTCTCTTTGTAAGAAACTCCGTGATGCCTTGTCTGAAGTATGGGTGCACCGCGCTAACGATGTTTTCGATGTTGGGTGAGTATATCGATGTAACTTGTCCCAATTTTATATCATCTTGTAGATCCGAGGAAGAAGCAGCTCGCGTTGACCTGCTTGCAGAAGAGATTGGTTCAGTCCAGAGTCTTAGGAGCTCCTTTGGACCTATACTCAACGTGGTATTGATGGCTCTTGATGCCCCGCCGGTGTTCATGCGAACTAAAGCATTGCGAGCTCTTGGCCAGATTGTGACCAGTGACTCTAGCGTTCTTTCCATGGTATGTACATAATTCATGTGGGTGTACATACCTAATCCAAGACAGGCGAACGTACGACGAACGATTGAAGGACACCTTCTGGATTCTTCTCCAGCTGTCCGAGATGCCGCCGTCGAGTTAATAGGTAGACACATGATAGAATCGCCCGAAGTCGTCGGTGACTATTACTCGAAGATTGCTGATCGTATCGCGGTGATTTACTATCTATTTTCTTCGTGGATAACTTGCTAGACCTTCGGTAACAGGACACTGGACTTGGGGTGCGAAAACGTGTAATCAAACTACTCAAACAGTATTATAGTGTTACCGAAGACCTGGGGCGTCGTGTTGATATCTGCACTAAACTCGTATTCCGAATGCTGGATGAGGACGATACTGTCAAGGATCTTGCGGTCAAGACCATAGAGGAGTTATGGTTCCAGATCGTGCCCCATCAAATTGTTATTTCCAAAGGAAAACCACCTTCATCAAGTAACCCTCAGGACAAGACTTCTTTACTCTTTAAAGTGTCTGTCATCATGGGTGTCTCCGCCTACTTCAAGGACAAGCAATCACCCTTAGAGGATCTCCTTCACAAGATCATGTCAAGTCAAAACTCTGCGGATGCTCTTTTTATGCACGCGAAGTACTCCGAGATATGTGAAACCTTGATTGATGGCCTTGTCGATGCTTCTGATCTCCCGGGTTTCGTGAGTAGAAGATTTACTATCGAAGGTGCCATCTTGAATTCTTCCTGGTCCCAGACGGTTCAGTCTTGCATCAGAACGCTCTATCTGTTCGCGACTGCGTATCCGTCCGTCTTGTCGGGTAGCAATGCGTCCACACTACTCCCTTACTTAAAGAACCCTGCTTCAGTTCGTCCGATTCACTTGTTATGTGAGGTGCGCCTGATTTTGCCTCGTAGTCCGAAGAGCTGGCTGTCACGGACTACCTGCTCCGAGTATTTCGGATCTCAATCCCCCACATGCCAAAAACTGCGGTTAAATTTGGCCAGGAACTACAGTCGGTTCTGCAACCCATGATTGTCAAACCCTCGAACGTTGGTGGTGTGGTAGTAAGTTTCAGCCGACAACCCCGATCGAGCACCTCTGACCACTCATCAAAGTGTTTACAAGAAAGCGTCGCATGTATGTGTGGTGTTGTTCAGCATCTCACACACGACTTCCATCGGCTCGTCGCTCTATTAAAGTCGTGCAATGGTAGGACCCTTTTTATGTCAAAGTATTTGCTTGAACCTCTTGTATCAACAGCTCGTCTCCAGCAAGCTATCGTCCGTAGTAATGAAACAATGACGGCTGTTGAGACACGGACATTATCTATTCTCATTTTCATTGTCTCTTTACTTGGAGAATACTGTGATTTTGATCATCTCCGTGTTGAGCGACCTGGCGAGTACAACCTTGACCTGGTCTATGAGGAAGATCTGATCCTTTGTAGAATTTTCGTCCGAGTTAAATGGCGTTTCAGAGGTAATTAAATTCCCCAAGTGATATCAATTCTTTGAACCGCAGTCTGCTAGGGACCAGTTGTGGAACATATTTATAACAGCCTTCTCTCATTGTACGCAAAGTACAACGATCTTGGTCTCAAGGGGCGTATCTTGCAATGTCTAGGCGAGTTCCCGTGCCTCGCTTGTGGCTAATCTTACGAACCCTCTACTAGGCTTCTTGTTTCGCGCTCAGCCTACTTTGATGACGTTGGAAGGGTCTGCTGGGATTATGGACGCGATCTTTGCCTCTCCTGATGACGAGAGCCGAGGACGATTGCTCAGGATCATGCAAGATTTCCTGGTTTCTGAGGCAGGGAAGCATGCCGAGCAGCGCAAGGGTGGGTGATACATCATCAAGCTTGGGTGACATTGAAATATACTTTCCCAGGCTCTGGGCAAGGAAAGAGTGAAGGCGTTGTGGACATGGCCGAGCTTGTCGGGAATACGGAAGGATTTGCGGATTCCGGGTAAAATCTTCAGTTCGGGTACCGGTGATGATGACACCTACATCTTGACAGGGTCAGCTCGGCGGTTGTTCAACGTTACATTTTGCCCATACTAGAGGCCGCGCTATCACAGAACCCTCAGATACAGGCAGCCGCTGTCGACATCCTAACCTTCACCGTTAAGCAAGGGCTTGCCCACCCACTCCAGGTTTGCGGATACATTTATTATGCGAGTCAGTGATGTCACTAAATGCAGTCTTTCCCAATTATTGTTGCACTTGAGACGAGCCCCACTGCAGCGACGAGTATCCGGGCAAATGCGTTGCATGCTATCTTGTACAATAAGCACATGAGCCTCCTCAATGCTCGCTTTATCGTCAGTGCAAGGCAGTCGTTCGATTACCAGAAAGTGATCTCGCCAAATAACATTCAAGGTGACCACGCAGTTCAATATTGTTTTGACAATACTAATTTGGTAACCGTAGGTTACCGTATGCAGCCTGAGCCGACCGCCCTGTTGCAACGATGGTATTCGCTAGTTCGTGAAAAGAGAGCGCCCCGACAAGATTTTCTGAAAGCACTGGTCAAAGCGTTCGACATTCCGACCGCATTAAAATCGTCCCAGGTGAAGAAACCGTCGTATCTATAAAAAAAAACTCACTCTTCGCTCTGAAATACGACGTCCAGGACGACATTGATTTTTCCCGCTATATGGCCGAGAATTTTGCTACCCTAGATTACAAGACCCAAGAAGAAGTTCTCACTGTCATCAAACACCTCACATCCATTTTATCCACATCAGGGATGCAACTCATAGAAGTCGTCTCTCCCTCTAACCTCCTCGTCCAGCTCCATGAGCCACAGCAACAGCCCATTGCGGATGATGCGCAAATGGTTGAGACAAATGACTACGCTCTCGGCAACTGCTCACCACACTCACAGAACCTGGCTCCGTATACCACTATAGAATCCAAGCTCAGCATTGACATTATGAGAACCTCAGTTATAATCTGTATAGTGATGCTTCTGAAATCTCATTTGAAGGGATTGTATGGCCTATCTGAGGAGTGAGTCAATCGCAGACTCGGGAATTCTCATCTTATTGCTCTCCCAGAAAATGCAATAAATTCGTTCCAGGGAAGAAGAGTGCTATCGGCGACAAAACCGCTGTCAAACGCCATCAGTTTCCAATATCTTGGGATCGTTTGCCGTTTGCCATGGCGCCCATCATTCTACTTGAGCATCTGACGGCGCAAAAGTTAACAGTGAATAAGGTGCATTCTTGTGCCAAGTGGGATGATCCTGACATTTAGTCCACAGTTCCTTCAAATCTGGAATGAAGATGGCATGGTGGCCGAACCTGAGGACGACCTCGAGTGAGAGAACCTCGGGTCGATTGTTGTTGTTTCTTTTTTTTTTCAATGGCATATATCATTATCCTTGCGCATTATAATGTATTGTACCATCCGACACCACCAATAGAAATCTAATATGCTAAAAGCGAGTATCTTTCCGTGTCTCGCGTCTCCATAATGGGCTGCACATGAAATCTACAATCTACGTCTATGCCCCGTCGAACAATCTTGCAGACACCGGAATGTCTTGATATGACATGCTGTAGCTATACTTTCACAGTAGCCTCGTTAGTGAAGACAGTCGGTCCCTTTGGCATTTCCCCGATGGCTTTCCGGATTTCGCCATCCAAGCGCGGCTCATCCTCAAACACCCACTCCAGTCTACCACCGTAGGCCTCCGGCAAGTCATCCTCATTGATCAAAGTGCGAAGAGTTTCTCCAGGGTCTTTTCCTAGGATATGGATCTTGCGACGAGTGCCCTCGTCGAACCAACCCTGGCCAGACATTCAAAACTCATGTCTCACAGTTGGATCTTGACTTTTGGAGCGTACCTTGACCCAATTCCATACGGTAGGAAAGAATGACGGGGAATTCACGACAGCAATAGTATTTAGCGTTTCCGGGTAGTTGGCGGTAGCGATCACAGACGCTTGCTGTAGATGGCCCCGGAGGGACCACATGGCAGCAAACGAGACGTCCTCCAAATCAATAATAGTCACCACTGAGGATATTGGTATTGATGGCTCATGGGACACGTGATCGCATAGGGGCAACACAAAGCGGGTCATGCATTCGTAAAGTACGACGCTGATGAATATATTGAGCTATCGACAACAGTGTTCTGCAGAGGGACAACGTACATACGTTGATACCGTCTCTCTGGTGGAACTGCGTCCAACTCGCGGCGCAGCGAGCTGTCAATGGAGGCCAATCGATAGACGTACAACGGCACGCCCTGCTGCAGGGAGCGCCAACCGCAGTGTTTTAAAAAATCACACCGACAACCGGAATCAGAACGGAAAAGATACATACTTTGTCGCGGCGCCCAGTCCAGCGCGGATAGAATCTCCGGGAAGATTCCAGTTCACGAGTATCAAAGGTCGTAAATAGCTCTTCAACATTGTGTTGCTTTCTCCAAGCCTCCGCACGAGCGAATTGCTTCTCCGCATCGGTAAGGTCGAACCGACGAGCTCGCAGGAAACGCCTTGTTTTTTTGTGTGTGAGGGGGGCAGTCAGTTTGGAATTGGACAGACACACATGAGAGTCAAGTCATCATGGCTCGCTTGTACTTTCTCGGTGGCAGGTTGATAGAGACCCGCTTGGACAAGGTTTGTTTTGAAAACCTCGAGCAGCCCCGTACGCTCGCTGATGGCCGTCTCGCTTCTTCGTGGTGGTCGATCAAGTACTACTAGTGTGTTCCGAGTCGATACGTCATTCACATGAGCAGACTCTGTAACGGCCGCGGCTTTGCCAGGGTCATTCAAGCTGGATTCGCCGGATTGAGTGGACATGCCCGTGATTGTAGTGGAAGGATGCAGCTGGTGGACCGAGTGACTCGAGTTGCGGTGACTTCCAATTCCTAATCATCAGTACTGCCTCAGGAGCCTCACACGCTAATGACTAAATCACGACTTGCCATCGTGACTAAGCCTTACAGACTACGATCCACATGAAATGATCCTACGACTGTGTAAGGTTTACCTTTTTGTATAACAGCTCGAACAACTGCCTCTCCTGTTTATCCATGAACAGCATGACTGTTCCGAACCTTTGGACCTTGGTCAAGGCAGACAGGTAATCTTGAACAGTGTCTCTTATACTCGGAGCCGGATCATGCTCAAGCACGGCCTGGAATGTGCGTAAAACGGACCCAAGCAACTCTGGCTCTAGCGAGACTTGGAATAACGTTGGAATCGCAGATGGGGGGATTGACTGAATAAAACAAGGTAAGCTTCCAGAAAGCAATTCTGCAAATAGCTCACACAAATTAGATTCCACCTGTCAGCGTCGGATTGTAGGAGCTCCCATGACCTAGTGAACTGAAATAACGTAGTTGATGGCTTTGGTGGTTGTGGCGTCCTTGTATCGCTCTGCGTTAGTTGAGTGGTAGATTCTCGCGTTGACGACGTAGTCTCGCGCGACGTCCTGCTAATGATGGTGTGGTTCCCGGTATGCCGAAATATTCCACCCGATACCCTGGCTGGTTTGGATTCCCCACGCGCCTGCTTGGCATCCACGAATGTTTGCGGTTTTGGCGGAGGAACTTGTGTTGTAGCTGGCTTGCTTTCATGCCCCAGCGCGCGTGATGAAACCGGCTGAAGTAGCTCCGTGTTCTCGGTCAATGAGGGAGTGGTAATCTGTGTGTCATTAGACGGACGTATGTTCCCCTCAACTATTTCAATAGGAACCCGACGTCGCTTTGGGATGGTGACTTCGGGGGTGTCGTCAGCCTGCAGACGGGAACTCGTTTCCTCCCCCAGCCTTGTCACAGCGATAAAAAGACTTACAATAGGCTTGGAATGTTGCTTAGGCTTTTCTTGGTTTGATATCTTTTGAAGCTCAAATATCTCATTCTTTACCGATTCATTCGCAGGTTCTAGGGTGAGAGCTTTGTCTAGGTCTGTGAACGGATGAACGACTGTAATTTGTTGGGTCTAGTGTCCTTCCATACCTGCCTGGGCGTCACCTAATCTCCGAAGAGCACCCCGGGCTTGACCCCTTCTGAACAGTGCCTTGACATTATTGGGGTTCAACGCCAAAACCTTGGTGCAATCTCTCTCCGCGTCCTCGTTTCTGCCGAACGGCTGATCAATCCCTATGAACAGCTCAGCGATACGTTTGGTACGGACGCACTTGTTTAGTTTGAGATATGCCGCCGCCCGGTTGAGAAAGAAGGTGTGGTCGCTGCTGTCGGCGAGGATTGCGTCGGTGTAGTGTCCAATCGCGGTGGGGTAGTCGCCAGACTTGAACGCCACGTTTCCCTAGCCAAGGTCACCTCTGACAGACCAGCGCTGATATCGCCCGCAAACTCACCTTGTCTTTCGCCAGTCTCGCCTTTTCTGACGCCATTCAGGCTTGGTGGTGGTGGTGATGGTGGCGGCTGGTTTTCAAAACCTTCATCCCCATACTATCATTCTGACATCCATCTGACTGTCTCTTCTCCACTCATACTGAAGTATCCCGGCTTCAGCCTGCACCCGAGCAAATCCCGGAAAGACAGCTGAGACGCCCATCATTGGGATCCGGGAGTTTACGCGACCACGATGGTTAGAGTGCCTTCGCGTATGCCAATTCTTGATACATAAGAATCGCGTCTCTCTCATGTCCCGCTCCAAAGCTTCCGTTAGCAGGCCTGCTCCCTTAGTCTCGTCTCCCCGACTTGTCCATTCTTTGGGCGATGAAAATAAGTCTGTTCTCAGCTTGATGGCCGATGCTCGGCATATCTTTATCGGAGGCCAGTGCCAAGATATCTCGGTTGGTAAACTTTCCGTATTGTTGTTTGCCAGTTCTTCAATATCAATAGGTTTGGGACAAGCATTCTTACACCCTCAAAACTAGTCTTCGTGGCCATACTGGAAGTATACTTGCACTGGAACTTGTTGAGCTGAAGCAGTGGCTGTTCAGCGCCTCGGGTAGGTATCGCGTGCATATTTCATATTAGATTTCTGATGTTCTGTAGGTGATAGTACTGTTAGGGTAAGTATTTCTTTCTCGCAGTAGTTGCTCTCAGTCTAATCCGGATCAGATATGGTCCACAGAAACGTTTTCCCCAATATATGTCCTCAACCCCTACCTAGAAACTGGGGCAGGGGATCTTTTCTCTCTCGCTTGGAACCCTATTTTACAAACCGTCTATCTCGGCTGCCAGAATACCTCAGTACAGTGGTTTGATTTTGGTCAGCAAGGCACCCGTCAGGAACAGATCGGTTCTGGCACATCTACCCCCACTCGCAAGGTTCACAAATTCTTTGACAGTTATCCTCAGCATACTCATAAGCCCGCCGATCTCATGGCAAACAATCCTGGTCATTCTCCTCTCTTGCTCTCAAGTCCCCTTTGCAAAAACGTGATTGAGATTCCGGCTTCCAATGTTCTCGACTCCGCACACTTTGGATACGTATATTGCATGGCGATGATGCCATCCCAGAGAATAGGATCCGATGGCACTGCATTACAAGCTGACGCGGTCCATCATCTGTTGACGGGTAGTGGTGATGAGACAGTAAAGGCTGGTTCAATGCTAATGGGACGGTCATTGCACTCACATCTCTCTAGATATGGACGTGTGCTTCTTCTGGCCCAGTGCTGAAGCACACGTTCGAATGTAATCATGGCGCAGTTCTATCTCTCGCAGTTTCCGGTGATACCATCTTCGCAGGATGTCAGGAGGGATATGTGCAGGTGTTCGATCTCGAGACTCGGACACTGGTCCGGACCATCATCATCCAGGAGGTCAGCCGGTATATCTTACGCTCGCAATCAAACCAGGGTTGATTATACTTGCTAGAACATTGACATATTGTCACTATCCGTGATACATTCCGAGCTTTACACGTGTTCCTCGAATGGACAGATACAGGTCAGCGCTCAAAAGTGGTCTGAACGCTCTCAATAAGTTAACCCCGATGGATTTAAGCGCTGGTCACCCACGTTCAATTGCGCGGCGTCATGGGGTGCACACGAGGGGATTGTGCTCTCCTCTATCGTAACGCACTCGCCTCAGACAAATGGCTTCGTACTGGTCTCCGGTGCTAATGATGGGTTCGTGAAGGTGACCAACTTACCTCATCTCGTATATTCATACACTAACTGTCATGCAGATTTGGGACATTGACTCCCCCTCGAAACGGAATTCTACCCAACCTCCGGATGGTGATTTGTCTGGAGCTGAAGATGACGGTATGCTACCCATCATGTCAACTCCGTGTGGCTTACACATTACTCACAGACATCATGATCTTTGCACTATCGACTTTTGTCTCTATCCCGAGTGTGAGCTCTGATCCGTTACATCGCGAAGATTGTCGCCAGGCAGCTATATGGCTGAAAAAATGTCTGCATCAACTGGGCGCCGAATCGACACTCGTAAGGCTATACCTATATATATACAAGTCAGTAGCTGACTTCTGACCTTGGATAGATATCTACGGGAGAGCACGGGAGCCCGCTGGTGTTGTCGACCTTTCACGGAACGCAACGGAAGCATCCGAAGCCTCGAATATTATTTTATGGGTAGGGTTCCGCCTCTTTTCGTGCTTGCGTGTTCTAAAAATCCCCAAGACATTACGACGTCATCTCGGCCCCGCGTGATGGCTGGCAATCCGATCCGTTCGTTGTCACTGGTCGGAATGGGTACTTGTATGGCCGTGGTGTTACAGATAACAAGGGCCCCATCATGGCGGTGGCGTGTGCAGCCGCCGAGTTATTACGGAAGCGAGCCCTTGGTGTCGACCTGGTATTTCTGATCGAAGGCGAGGAGGAAGCTGGCAGCTCTGGACTTATGGATGCCGTCTTGGCACACAAGGTTTGATCCCTGTTGTGTTCCCAACACGCCCTGAGTTATTTTCTCAGTCTCAAATCGGAGAGGTCGATGTTATTTTGCTCAGGTATTGCTCTATCGTAAGTCAATCGACCCCCTAATCCACTTGTGCAGCAATTCTACCTGGATAACCGAATACCCACCATGCATCACGTACGGGTTGCGTGGGGTTGTCCACGCTACAGTAGAGGTGAGTGTTCCGCGAGGAATGGCTGTAGTTTGTCCTCGATGTCTAGTAGATTTCCAGCGGGGCCCCCGACCAGCACTCTGGTATCGACGGAGGAGCTACAACAGAACCAATGCTGGACATGTATGCGCAATATCTAACGATGCAGCCGTATTCCGACGGTCGCTTTTAGGATTCGCCTACTTGCGACACTGACAAATGATCAACGCAGGGTTGCAATCCCTGGCTTTTGTACGCTATCCAGCTTCTACGATGGCGTCTCTACTGACTCGGCATGGTCTCAGACGACAGCGTCCGCCCCCAGACCGAAGACGAAAAACGACTTTACGAGCTGTTGTCGTCGGTGACGGAAAGCCCTGCCTCGGTCCTCTCTTCACGGTGGCGCGAGCCCTCGCTCACGGTTCACAATATCTCTGTTTCAGGTCCCGGAAGTAGGTCACCTTTGGCTGACCGCCGCAGATCGCCGTGATCATGTATTTGCATAGATCCCACTGTCATTCCCGGAAAAGTGACAACCAAGCTATCGTTGCGCATCGTACCGGACCAAGACTTGGAGACGATCTCGCATGCACTGGTCTCTTGCCTCGATGCCTCCTTTGGCACGTTTCAGACACCGAATAGACTTTCCGTGCGTCTATGTCTCTTTCGGATGGTGATTGCATCAATTTCTGCCTCGCTCATCACCAGGTTACCATCGATCACACCGCCGACTGGTGGTTAGGCGATCTAAACGATCCGTGGTTCAAAGCACTCGAAACGGCGGTACGCGAAGAATGGGGCGTCGAACCCCTCCGTATCCGTGAGGGCGGCGTACGTTTCTCTTCCTTCGGTCGACAGTGTGGCATGTACATGACCTCTGATGCTGACATCTTGGCCTGTGTCGCTAGTCCATCCCGTCCGTTCCGTGCTTGGAGAGGGCGTTTCGATGCCGCGCGCTTCACCTTCCGCTTGGTCAGAGCTCGGTGCGTTTCTTCTCCTTCGTCTCGTGCCGCACCGGCACATGCATTGAACGCCGGCGCTGCGAAATACAGGACCGAGCCCACCTACCCAACGAGCGGATCTCGCTTGCCAACCTTTGGCGAGGCAAAGCCGTCTTTGAAAAGTTCTTGACGAAAGCTGCGAACGCGCGCAAGGGAGCGTCGTAGCACGAACGCACCCCCTTCTTTTTGGCACGTGTCTGTCGCCGTTCGCCCGTAGGTCTTCCTTCGACAGACATGCAATGAAATCGTTGGCACTCGTAAACACGCGTGGTTGGCACCCAGTTTTGGAAATCCCTTTTGATTTCTCCTTTCCGAAAACCCATGCGGTATTACCATGATTAGTAACCGGTAGAACACGGACGCTGAACGAGAGTAGGCCAAAAGAGAGAAAAAAAAGACAGCCCAACAAGGGAACATGACGAACTGGGGAGCAAAGACGAGCACGAGAGAGCACACACGCACACACGCATACACACACAACACACACACCCACACGCACAAAAGAAGACACTCTAGTTTGCACAAAATACGTCGACGTGAAAAAAAAAAAAAAAGAAAGGGGGTCCAAACGGAAAAACAAAAACAGTAGAAAGAAAATGATGCGAGCCAGCCCGTCGTTGAAAAATCGTGAATAGCTACAAGGGTTCCGGTGGCCCGGGCTAGTACAAGGGCCCCGTCGCGTATTCCGTCTTCCTTTTTTTTTGCTCCCCTGTGTATACGTGTGTGCATGTGCGCGTGTGAATGGTTCGCGCAAACGTCTCGTCGCGACCTACCTAGAAATCTAGAAATGCATGAACAAGGACACCAAGAAACCCGGGCCACAAAGAAAGGAAATGTCGAAAAGGGGCCACTTGAACGAGTGGAAAGGAAGAAAAAAAAGCAAAAGTAAAAAAGAAATAAGGATAAGGGCGAGAACAAAGGCGAAGAAAAAGGGGTATGAGGGGTGCGAGTCCACGAATGTTGTGGGTGAAGAGGTCGAGGAAAATATGCGTTCTGCGTTCACCAGTTCATGGTGCTCTCCCGTAAGATAGGTGTCGAGATAGCGCCGGGTTCGATCGCGCGACGCTCCCGCATGTTTGTGACATGGTGGTCGTAACTTTGTTCGTCCGCATGCGAAGATTGGTAGCCCCTCAGACTGTCCTCGGCGTAGTAGAAGCTCCGCCGCCGTTGTCCGCCGAGGCTGTCTTGATCGAACTCTTGGCCGTCTGGCCGTACGCCAACATCTTCAGCGTTGTCAGACAAACGTCTGTGGGAAAGCGCGCGGCGTCGCTGGTATGCCTTGTAGCTGACATAGGCGACGATAGCGACCGCGATGGCACCAAGGGAACTAACGACACCGATAATCGCGTCCTGGCGAACGCTGGATTGCTTGGACGCGCTGCTGCTGCTACTTCCTCCAGCGGTTGGACCCTGGATAGCGTCTAGTTCCATACTCGGGTCGACACACGCTGCGAGCGTCGTAGCAATATCGTTGGTCTGAGCGGTATAGAACTGGGAACGCCGGTCCGAGATGAGCGCAGCAAGCGAGGAAACTTGACTGCTCGGTATGTAACACTGGTAGATCGTCCCGAGTTTTTCGACATCTTGTGGCCCACTGTAGTCCCCGGGTTCGTAAACCGTCAGTTCATAGGTGTATACATCTGATGCTACAACGCAATCGATTTCGTGAGAGGCCATGTGTACAACTGAAAGACATACCAGCTATGCCAAGAGCTTCAGCGATTATACCAGGCATATACTCGAAGAGCTGCGCCGGGGAATTGGCACTGTCTGCCACAAAAGCCCAGCCAAGGGAAGAGTTGAACAGAATGTTGATCATCGTGTCCCCTCTGGGAACATCACTCATGTCGAGCGGTGGTGACGGCAGAATAACTCGGGGCAATCCGCTAGGAAGGGGGGGAGCCGAAGGAGACGCCGTGGGTGGTGCCGAGTGGAGGGACAATGTCGTCTGAACCGTGTGTGAATTCGTCGGCGAGGCACTATCGAGCAAGAGTGACATGACCGTGCTCAAGTAATTGAAATCAGAGTTACTGGACGTCGATTGACTCCTGGTGGCCGTGGAAGTGAAGGATGTGGTCACTGTAGCATTCAAAGCAGCGGTCTGACTGGTGGCGGCGGCGGTACTGTTGAGGGGAAAACTTATTGCGGTCGAGACAGACAAAGAGCTCGTCAAATCGTCCGACCTTGGGGGAGAGTATGAGCATGGTGCAGTCTAGGGAAACATGTCCTACGCACTTGGAGATACTGGGCGTCGGCGTGGAAGTTGTACATCCAAGGACACCCAAGATGGAACAAGAAGTGACTGGAGAAAGAGTCGAGGCAAAAGTAGAGGACGGAGCGGATGAAATAGACGAGGCAGGCAGAGATTGGCTTGCCAGAGTGCTCGATGGCGGGCTAGAGGGCGAAGACGCTGAAGATGAAGCAGGACACCCAAGCCCAAGTCCCAAGATCCCGCTGCAGGGCGCGGTCGTCGGGGAAGACGAAGACGAGGCCGAGTTTGAAACCGTTTGAGAGGTCACGGGCGGCGCGGCTGAGCTGCTGGATGAAGAAGGGGAACAGCCGATTCCCAAGCCCAAAAGACCGGCACACGAGCTTGACGGGGCAGGAGATGAGACGGATGCACTGGCGGACTGGCTAGATGGGGCTGAGGAGGCTGCAGAGGACGGGGTCGGATTGCTCGACGACGCAGGACAACCGATTCCCAAGCCCAAAAGACCACCACACGAACTCGACGGGGCCGGGGGGGAAGTTTCGCCAGCCGAGTGGCTGGACGAGGCCGGAGGGGCTGTCGGCGATGGGGATGGATTGTTGGACGAAGGACAACCGATTCCCAAGCCGAGAAGTCCACCACAGGAAGAGGACGGGGCGGGTGGGGGAGTCTCACTGGCTGCGTGACTCGACGGCGCCGGTGCGGCTGTGGGAGATGGAGGTGGGGTGGTCGGCGAGGCAGGACGCAGAGGAGTCTCGTTGGCCGAGTGGCTAGCTACGGGTGAAGGAGACGGGCTCGGCGAAGGACAGCCGATTCCCAGACCGAGGAGTCCATCGCACGACGACGTCGGGGCAGGAGACGCGGGTGTTTCGCTGTCCGAGCCCGACGGCGCGTGAGAGGGAGACGGGGACGCGTCGGTCGAGGAAGCTGGACAACCGAGACCGAGCAGTCCGTCGCAGCTCGAAGTTGCAGGTGAGGATGGGGGCGAGGCAGACGTGGAAGGACGGTTGGAGGAGGAGGAGGATGAGCCGAGGAGACCCCCGAGGAGACCACCGACGCCGTTGCCGAGACCATCGAGGTCGTCGCCGAGGCCGTCCACGGTGCCGTCCAGGGCGTTACCTGGGGAGTGTTGGGAGCTGGAGGGAGAGGGAGAGGAGGGACGAACCGAGGGAGTCAGACCCTGAGTCTCTCTGCCTGAGTGCGAGGGAACGCCGGGCGTGTGAGAGGGACAGGGACGAGCGGGAGGCGACAAGCGAGACGAGGGCGGCGACGAGAAGGAGGGCGGGCGGATGCATGTCGGACGGGAAACGAGCGTGGGTCGCGGACGAGCGCGATTAGTGGATGCTGGTGGGCCTGCGTCGATGCTGAACGCAGGCAAAGAAGAGGCGATTTGGATCACACGGCGGACGGCAACGGTCGACAGGCTCTCGTTTCAGACGCGACGCGACAAGGCACAACTACTACGACAGCCGACCTACTCAGATGAAGCCGATCTGCAGCCCTGTCAGCACCCGCCGCACCGTCCAGCAGCCATACATCACCTTGTTCGCAACGTCCAGCGCGTCGTGGTCGGGCGCAAGGCGGACGTACGCCTTCTTCTTTCCGTCCGGGCTGACCGCGTCTCAGCGCTCCGTCTGATCACCACCCCGTGCGACCTACCGGATGAGCGTGTTCACCTTGGCCGCCTGCACGTCGTACAGCTTCTTCACCGCGTCCTTGATCTGGCGCTTGTTCGACCGGACGTCGACAATGAACACCAGCGTGTTGTGCTCCTCGATCTTTTTCATCGCAGACTCCGTGTTCAACGGTCTGCGTGCGCGTTAGCCTCTTCCGATCGCACACCCGACGGCACCCACGAGACGATCGTCCGGTGCTCGTCCATCCGCGGCGCATGCGGAATCGACTTCCGCGGATACTTGGGCTTGCGCGCGAGCCTCAGCGTCTTTGGTCGCCGGAACGTCACAGAGTACCGGGGCTTGCGCGACGCGTGCGCGTGAACGCCTTGCAACGCCGCCTTTTTCGCCGCCTTGGCCTTGGCATCCTTTCCAGCTTTCCCGGCAGGCGCTGTTGTCGGTCGTCCGTCATGAAGCCCAGGCAAGACAAATGGTCCGCGCACCTGCCGCCTTACCCTTTGTCGTCTTCGTGGTGGCCATGGATGTTCAATATCTGAGGGGACAGAGCGGGTCAGCGCCCGTCCAGGGGCCCAATGCCACCTCCACAAGGGCGGGGGCAACCTCATCCAACCAGACCTCGCTCGATCCACCTGTTCCTTTGCCATCACAGGTCCATCACTCCTCCCAGACGCCCCGATGGGGTCGTCGTGCGGCGCAAACGACGATGTGGGCTGCTCACCTGGATGCGATTCGGCCTTGCTCGTCGAGGATGGTCGTACGCTCAGCGAGCCTGGTCGCGTCCCCGTTCGGATATTGCCGGACTCTCACCAGTGGCTGTGCATACAAGCAAATAACGATACTCTACAGTACTGGTCAAGAACAGCAGCCCTACACTCGCTCACTGGGCCTGTGCCTCCTGCTCACAGCCAAGTCAGCCACGTCAGCATCAGAAATACGAGAACCCGCACCTGATCTACAAATTCCATCGCTTCTTCTCGTTTGATGCTCCGAATCGAACTCACTTTCTGATTGTTGAACAACACCCCGTAGAACTTGTCCGCAGTGACCAACATCTCCGGCCGGAACGTCGTCGTGATGAACTGCGCAGTGTGTGAAAGCGACTTGATCATATCTGGAATCAATCCCGCTGAGTACAAAAGAGATGGACGACTGAGTCACCCACTCGCAACGGCGGTACGGTATTGCGCATCGAGATTGGCATCAATCTGTCAGCTCCGCGATGAGCGGTCGACCGTCCATCCGTGAAGCACGCTTACCTCGTCAAACAGATAGAACGGCGCCGGATCACACTTTTGTATCGCAAACACTGCAAACCAGGCCTGTCAACCGGTGACCAGCATCCAACAATCCCACATACCCGTCGCAAGGGCAACAAGCGATTTCTGACCGCCCGAGAGTTGTTGTATCCGTAGGCCCTCGTCGACCTTGGAATTGAACGACACCTGCAAACCCCCTGAGCACCGGCAGAGCACACCGCCTAGTCACAAACCTTGATGGCGACCCCCGTATAATTGTCGATCGTACTCTGCTGAGTGTCCTCCGCCTCCTCCATCGCCTCCTCGTCCTGCATCCGGCGTGAGCAAGGAAACACTCCAAAAAGGCAGCCATCCAACCAACCTCGTCTATTCGTCGCTGGATGATCAAGCGACCTCGACCAGCAGGAACCAAGCTCTCAAACACTTCCTCGAAATTGCTCGCTACTTGCTTAAACGTCCGTTCAATCGCCTCGTCCTTTCTCTGGTCGAGTACCTGCACCAGCTCCTCAATCGACGCGGCCGAATCGTCCAGGTCCTCGCGTCGTTGCAGGAGCTGGTCGCGCTGCTTCGTGAACGAGTTGTATTGCTCAAACGCCTTCTTGTTCACGTGAGCAAACTTCTTCAAGCCCTCGTTCACGGTATGAAGCTTTTTGACTAGCTAACGGCACGACCCACGTCAGCCAATCACCACTTTACAACGCTCTCGGGATCACGAACCCGATCAAGCTTCTCGTTCGTGTATTTTTCAAACGCTTCTTCGGGTAGCACTCCGAGATCACGAATGTTGCGGTTGCACTCATCCTTGCGTGCCGTCAACATCTGCTTCTTGGCGAGGTACCGTTCCGTGTTCTTTTGCAGTTTCGTAACACTACGACTGTCTTCCGACTGTTGTTGCTGCGCCCTTTCCAACGCTGACCGCTGCTCTTGGAGCTCCGCATTCAATTTCTCGACGTCCCTGTCTGCGTCTGCACACGTCGCCTGAGTCACGACTCGCGATCGGCGGAGCTACGTAGCGACCACGTACCTTGAGACCGCTTGGTCGCAGCCGTGATCGCGTTACCAAGAGACCGTAGCTCCCGCTTACGTCCATCGAGCGACTCTACTGACGTATTGCCCCCGTTTGCGGCCTCGCCTAGAGACTCCAGCTTCACCTGTAGCTCTCGTCGTCGCCGTCGGAGACTTTCGTTTAGTTCAATCTCCACTAGATTCTTTCTGCCGTCCAGCTAACGTGGGGCGATTCAGCCGGTTCAACGCAGGAATCAGCGAGCACGGGCTTACGTCGGTCCGAGTCCTGCCCAGCTCGACCACCTGTCTTCTCCGCTCTTCTACCTCGATGCCCAACGCGTCCATCATGTTCGCCTCCTCTTCCGTCAAATTCTGAGTGAGCGGGGTCGACAGCTCTTGCCGATATCCCTGCGCCCGAGCGTGCGTGCCGTTCAGCTCGGTCTCCAGATCCCCAATCTCCGTCTCGAGCGCCACGACGCGCACGTTGAGCCGTTCACGTTCCTTGCTCAACGAACTGAGGTCCTGAAGGAAATTCTCCCTCGACTCGCGCGCCTGCGCTTGTTGGAGCGCCAACACCTGGAGCCTGCCCGTCGCACGCGTGATCTCCTGCTCGATCCGCGTGAGCTCGGCCTTGACCTCCCTGGCCCGCTTGTCCTCGGTGTCAAATTTGGTTCGCCAGGAGGCGACGGCCTTGATGGCTTCGATCCGCGACCGCCGAACGTCGTGGTAGCCACCCGTCAGCGCACCCTTCCGGTCGACCTTGTCACCGTCGAGTGTGATCGTGTTGACCCCGTGACTTTTCACGTACGCCGCAGCGACGGTCAGGTCGCGACACACCCACGTCTTCCCAAACACTTGCTGGAACGCCTTCTGATGCGTGGCATCGAACCGAATCTTGTCAATGAGAGGAAGGGCGTCCTGGGCGGGCGGAACCGACGTGGGGGGCTTCGGCCTAAGGCGGTTGAGAGGCATGAAAGTGACACGTCCCGTCTTTTCTTTCAACATGATATCAAGAACCCTAGAAGCCGTTTCGTCCGTGTCGACGACCACATGGAAAAGACTAGTAGACGAGGTTTAGCCAGACGAGCGTACATAGACGTGCCATTTACCTGTTGCCTGCAGTGAGTTCAATGGCAGTGTTAAATGTCGGGTCCGGAATCTCAAAGAGTCGGTATAATGGACCATAGACACCCTCAAGGCCGTGTCTTTGCGCAATCCTGTCAACTGCACGCAGTCCTGAGCCTGTGTCCTACCGAGGTGCTCAATAACAGCGTCCTTGATGTGCACATGCTCACTTGCCTTGTCCATCATCGCAGCAAGACTACGCTCAGCGGACCTGAGTTCATCTCCTGCGTGGGCGAGGAGGCCAGTCAACTTGGAGTCCTCCCTCCAAAGCTCCTTCCGCCGTTCGCTGAGGTCGCTCTGTTGGTCCTTGAGCTCCGTGAGTTGTTCACCGAGGGCCCGCACTCGCTGTTTACCATCCTCTAGGCTGCCCTGAATGCCATCCACCCTCTGGACGATATCTTCCAACGACGCTTTTGCGGACGCGAGGTCTTTTTTCATCGACTCGAGCACAGCCGACCGCGTGTTCTGGTACGCATCGAGTGCAGCGATCTCTTGCCGGAGGTAGTCGTCCCGCTCCGCCTTTGTTCGGAAACGCTTGACACGTCCTTGCTTCGCAAAGAGGGCGTTCAGCTGGGTGCGTGACTCTTCCATTCTACGCTTCTCCGTGGACTCTCTAGCGCGGGCATCATTCCATCGAGGAATTAGTTGTGAAAGCTCTCTTTCCCTGAGTTCTATCTGTTTCTCCAACGCTGCCAATTCATTCTCCAGCACGGACCGCCGACCGTCCTCGTGTTCGCCTGCAGACTGTAGATCGGCGATAGTACACTCCAGCTCTGTGCGTGATCGGACGAGGTCAGAAAGCTCAGTTTGAGCATCTTGGCGCGTAATACTGAGAGTTGACAGGTTATGCTTCGTTTGGGAGATTTTCTGTTCAAGACGCTGCAAGGGATATGGGGCCACTACAAATGAAGAGAAACCAATGACGCTCACCTGGATATCCTTTTCGCGAGTGTCGTACTGTTCGCGACGCACATTCGCGCCGTGCACTTCCCCCCGTCTTTCCTCTTCGATCTCTTCCAGGGCCTCACCCACTTCTTCCAGCTCACGCTGATACAATGCATACTCGAGGCAACGTCGTTCCTTGTCCTTTTCCTGGAATTCGCGCAGCTCCTCTTTCTCTTCCTCGAGCTCTGTCAATCGAGATTCGATATACTCGAGTAGTTCATTAATTTTTGTGCGCTTCGCGTCTGTTTCGGCCATGATGCGGAGGGACTCGGTGCGACGTTGTTCATAGACTTTGGTTCCTGCGACTTCTTTGAGAAGTGCGAGTCGTTCGTGGTCTTTTGCGTTTGTGAGCGCAGTTATCTATCGCACTCGACATGAGCATGGGCAGTCGGACCAAGGGAACCGACAGATTACCCTGCCTTGAGGAACGATATAATATGGATTCGACTTGCTAAACCCGGCACTCTCGAGGAGGTTCATGACGTCTGCTTTGCTGGCGCTCTTCTTGTCGAGACTGTACTCGTCCTTTTTCAGGCCGATCGTTCGCCGGATGATGACTTCCTCGCGCCCGGTGGGAAACCTGTTGTCCAAGTTGTCAAAGACGATCTCCACTAGGGATTATGTGAGTCAAGGTGATCTAAAGGGACGACGATGACGCACCGTAGGCAGAGAGCGTCGTCGTCACCGAGACACCTTCGTGCAAGAGGGCCTGGCGTTCCTCGCGGGACATTGAAGTATATGCATCGGAGAGGACGAACCGGATGGCTATCAATATAGTGTGAGCATCCGCGTTCTAGACGAGGCGTCATCTGATTCCAGAGGGCCTGTGTTGTCACAGAACGACTAACCTGCGAAAAAATTGCTCTTTCCAGAGCCGTTGCGCCCGACAACCACATTGTGCTGAGGTGAAAACGGTTCTATCTGCGTCTGGTCACGGTCTTGGGACGGATGAGCGTACAGTTGGGATAATAAAGGAGCCACTGACAGGACTTGAACCCTTGGATCGTCAGAGTCTTGATGTACATTGCCACGGAGCGATGGACGCGAGCTCGATGTTCTGGCCCGGGCACGGACTCGGAAGTCGTGAGCACCCCTTGCACGGGCCTGGCAAGACGCGTGACAAACGCGTGACCATTTGGTCACACTCGCGTTTCGCAACAGATTCTGATGTACACTACTATGTGGTCGCGGTTTCGCAGTAGCCTACGAGTGAGCACATTCCACACTGCTGTGGACCTCAATACAGTGACGATGGCCATAGCAGTCACCTGAGCATTGTCGAGAACCTCGCTGTCTTCAGACACTTGATTGAGGAGGGTATACCATCGCAGGTTCAACCATCAAGGAGATAGCAGCGCGGTAGAACGTCCGCGGTGCCAACGCATGAACCTTTGCTCGAGGACCTCTTCTGAGCAAAACCGATCGCCCAAAGATGAAATGACCGCCATTTGGTTGTTTCGTAAGGTCGGAGAGTCCCGACCTGCTCACGGGCCATGTACTTGTTCACCGTGAGTTTGATCATTCTCGCCGATGTGACTGACTCGGAGCAGTAGAATGACCAGTCTTGCGAGGTCTGCCCGGAACTCAACACACCTTGTATCTTGCAATGCGTAGCACGTGTGGTTAATTGCAATGACGCAGTCCCCTCGCGATCCAATGTCCAACGCTGGTGAACCGGGAACTGTCCGGTCGGCGAATAGCATAGGGTCATTGGCAAAGCCATAGAATCAACCTGTTCGTCTCCAAGGATCAAACAGTACCTTTCCACATCTTCCCTTGTCGAAATCGTCGTATGCTTCCGCCGCTACATCAAACCCCACGATCTTCTCTACCAAGCTTGTTTCCCCTCCGACCTCTCCAAAGATGTCCTGCCGTCGGAGTAGCAAGTCTAGTGCCACGGGGAACATCGCCCGTACGGGACAGCGCCCAAAGTCCAGCGACACATTCTTGTCGTACAGCTGTCGACCCGTGTATGGCAGTTGACGTGGTGCGTGCACCCCGACCGAGGTTATGGACCCAAATGGTCTCACCAACTCGTACGCAAGTGAGAGTGCGCTCGTGTTGCCGACGGCCTGGGTCACCGGTCACAAGTGTTAGTCTAGATCACGTTTGGTCCAGGCCCTTGGGAGATCTGACGCTCACCTCCAAAACGAAGTTGCACCCAATGCCTTCCGTCCACTTTGTTACGACGTCTTTGCTCTCCGTGACATCCCACACTTCCAGGTAGCCATTTTGCTGCTTGCCATACGCCTTTGAGATCTTGGCATATATCCCCTCTACTTTCCTTCGCCGAACTTCTGTAGGATCGATCGCGACGACGCGAAACTCGATGTCTCTCGCGTACAGCGTGTCGAGCAATGCAACACACGCACACTGTCCCCATTGTCAACGACCGTATCGGGTCAGCCGGTGACGATCGACGTACCACCCCCACTGGTCCAAGACCAACGATCGCGATCGTCAGCACCCTGTCCTCTGCCTTTAGCGGGACCGAAACGCCCTGCTCCGGTCGGTCAGGTCCTGAACTCTGAGGGTATGGCCTCGACGTCAGCATCGGCAATGTCTTTGGATGGTTCAGCGCCTGAAAGGCTGCGAATACACCCGTTGGTAAGATGTCGCATAGCAAAAGCAACGACGAGTCTGCGAGTTCTCCGATCACCTCTGGGTGCACAGAAGTGGCAGAAATCTCTACGAGATTGTAAAGCGTGCCACCCGCGCGGGGGACGCGAACATACTGAGCTTGGCCCCCCGGCGTGCCCGGTGTTCCGAATAATTTGCTTTCGATACATCTGCAGGTGAACCCGACGCGGCAATAGCTGGCGGGCCCGGTCATGAAATGTAGATCGAGGACACGACGACATCGTACTGGCACTCGCCGCAGGACACCGTGAACGGCGAGACAACTCTGTCTCCCACTTTGAGTGTGGAATACAGAGGGGGGCGATCTGCCGCCGTCGATTGGAAGTTTGCGCCAAGGGCAATCACCTCTCCAATGAATTCGTGTCCACAGATGAAACTAGTATTTGTCGTAATTTCTCGATCGCTGTTACGCCACGAGCGGGCAACTTACGGTTCTGTTAAGCCTGTGCCGCGGTAGGTGTGCAGATCACTACCACATAACCCCGCAAGCTGGCAGAGCCCAAACAAAAGTCTCAGGGACACGTGTTGAACGACTGATGGATGTACCTTGACTCTAACAATTGCATCGTCCGGATGTTCGATCCTGCATGGCCATTAGCATTCTCCCAGAGGGCAGTATTCACGTTTACTTTGGAATGGGGGACTCTTCGACACGGATGTCGTATGCTGGGGGGTACAGACGCACCACGGACTGCATTCTGGTCGGTGGACAAGGTGTGACACGATGTCGCCGATAAGGAGCGCGCAAGTTATATAGCCCCGGCCTGGACCGAGCTCGCTTTGGTCGCATCGTAAGTGACGGTCACTGGTCAACCTGGTTCGACCTAACATCCTCCGTCATCCCCTGCGAGGTCGAAGTCCCCCTCAGACCTCCGAAAGTTATGGTGTTGCCACAGAAAGAGGGACCAGGTCTACTTGGTGAGTTGAGGGACGCATGAACCTACGAGGCCGAAATCATGCAGCGCTGAGCCACCGTACATTCCGTGGTCTCGATACCAAGATCGTTACAAACACCCCGCTGAATCATGGATCATACTGCAAGCTTCTCCAGTCGCCCCATCGGGGCATCCTTTCCGAGCCAGCCTCTCGCTCGCCTTGCTTCGCGACTCTGAATAACCAAAGACCGTCGAGCGTCATCGAATGTATTCATGTTCACTTGGGTGATATAAGGAAGGAAGATCCTGCAGAACAGGCGGCGAGTCCCATCATGGCGGTGGCCTCCGTCTTAGAGCGATGGTGCGTCTTGGCGTGACCACAGGGAAGGGCACACAAACCAAGGGTGTCGTGTCTGATCGTCAGAGAAGAACCGCGGTGAGCACACATTCATGGTAGTGACCTCTGTCCCAGTATAGAGGTTTCGCGGCGCCCGACCTCGCGCAGCAACTCGAGCAGGGTGCGATGGAGTCGGACTCCGCGCCGACGACCATTCTGTACTGTATGGGCCCAGCATTGGCGCTGGGTTCGAGTCTGCCAACTTTGAGATTTGCGTGAAAGCCAGTGACCTGGCATGCTGATGACGTGGTCTGTCGCAGGCCAATTAGCGGCGCCGACGTGGGTGAAGTGACAAGGAAAGAAAGACCGACGCTATCAGGCTGGCCGAGACTGGCCAGGCACTCTCAAGTCGAACAATGCGAATCCCACACTCTTCCCTCCCCCGCTCAACGCTCAACTTTCCTTTCAGTTGGCAAGGAATTTCTGGGGGTCAAACTCGCAACACAGACAATGAGCAAGAGTGTCGATGAGGAATAGCCCCAGTTGGTCCAATGCTGCCTCGAGGGCCGCAATACTTGATCCCCCGCAGAAACAGACGATGAACTCGGTGGCGGTCGACGGTAATATTTCCCATCACCATTTTCGCATGCGTTCAAATGAACCCTTGTCGTGCCTAGATTACACGGGAAAGTCCTGTTTGGCCACTGATAAGGAACGTTACAGGGTCCGCAGGAAAAGTGCCCTCTCAGCGCTCCAAGTCCTTTGCGTCATCGGCAGCTCTATCGTGGGCTCGGTCAATACAGGCTCGTCTTCCATCGTGCCGCAGGGCACACATTCCTGGTCAGAACGAGTGCCGTGGTCCCAGGATCATCTTATGGAATCCAGGGCTTGTAAGCCATCAGTGCGGCGCTCTGGACTTCGGTAACTTCCTTTTGGCAGATGCACATCACTGGATACACTGCCAGGTACCTCAGCATGTGGTATATCGATTAAGAATACAGAATTTGCCCACGCACATGGCAATCTTCCGGCCAGCTCTTATAAATTACCTCCGCTCCACCGTCGCTTCAACTCTGGGTCTTCCTTCTCCTACTCATGGCGTCAGACAACAGTAAAATGCTCGGCGTTGTGCTTATCGTCCGCCACGGCGATCGCCAGGGTTTCTACCAGAGCCCCACCACGTATACTGCTACTGCTACACAAATCACGCCCTTGGGAAACGTGAGTCGTCTCAGCGCTCGAACAATCCGGAACCAGTTCACCCGCTCGCGCACGCTAGCAACAAGAATTTCAGCTCGGCACGCTGTTAGAGTCTATTTACCTGAACTCCTCCTCTCCCTCTTACATCCCGGGAATGAGCACTGGCTTGTTCAACCAGTCCCAGGTGTACATCCGTGCCGATCTCGGTGGTGAAAGTGGTGTCATTTACGACTCGTGCGTGTCGCTCACGCAGGGACTTTGGCCCATCACGGCCGACAATAACATCACGCTTGCGAATGGCTCAACGATCATAGCCCCGCTCGGGGGCTATCAGGTCTGGGCGACCTAGTTCCCTTAACTCATATTAACAACCATCTTTTGGCGGTCGTCAGTATATCCCCAGTAAGTCTATCAGCAACGCAATCTATGATCAAAGTGGGCTAACCAAGAAGTCAAGTCGACGCTGTGGACCCAAATCTGGACGTATCACTGGAAGGATTCTTGGATTGCAACGTAGGTCTCTTGTGCCATTCTTTCCTCCTTCAAAGGCGCATTCACTTGGCCGTAGACGTTTGACACACACACGACCGACTTCTACGGCTCTCCAGCGTTTCAACAGATGGTGAAACAGAGCGCTACTTTCCTCGATCTTCTTCCGCCCTACCTTGATGGTCGATCGGTCAATCTGCAAAACATGGTACGAATCCTTGGTCTCGTTTTCTCTATCTCTGACAAAACATCACGTGTGCCACATAGTGGAACGTACGTCAAAAAGGGTTATTCATTGTGCGTGTGCGGGGTATCAACCGTCTGTCAGATCTACGACTACATGAATGTCAATAGCATCCACAATGCCACGTTTGCCGCGGCGCTACCGCAGACCTTTCTCGAGCAAGCGAGGGCACTTGCGAACTGGCACGAATACAATGTTTTCACTGACACGAGTGTATCCGGCATCGGAAACAGTAAGTCAATGCCCCCTCCTGCTCCATTGGCCGTCTTGACCCTGTGCACGTCTACTCTTTCTAGTCGCCGGTCAAGCAATCGTACCCAACATTCTCGACGCGTTCGAGGCAATCGTGAATTCGACGGACCCGGTAAAGATGACGGTCATTGCCATCGCCTACAAGCCATTTCTGTCCTTGTTCAACATGACGGGCATCGCGGCTGCCAACCCACAGCTGGCCGGGATCGGTGAATCTTTTCTTTAATTTCACGCTGTGGTATCCGTCCGTGTTGCTTATCACGTACGCACTCTTGGTAGTGAACTATGCTGCTGCCGTCGCGTTCGAGGTCCGCCAGCCGGATTTGGGTGGCGAGCCTGTGGTCAGGTTCAACTTCAAGAACGGCACCGACGCTGACTTTGTCACGTTCGACTTTTTGAACCGCACGGGGGACGTCCCGCTGTCCGCCTTTATCGACGCCCTCGCTGTGAGCCCCAGTTTTCTTTCCCCTCTTTCTCGTACTCTTCGGCCGCGCTTTGCATTGCCGGAACCAACACAAAAGTATAATCAGTATAGACGAGTGCTGACGACGACGGGTTGCAGCCCTCCGCGGTGAACAGTACGGCGACCTGGTGCGACGTCTGCCAGAATTCGCAGGACAGGGGCTGCGGCGCGCTCTCGCTCGCCGTATCACAGGGCCGTTCGGCTGCCCTGTCGCCTATCAGTGTCGTCGGTGCTGGGTTCCTCGGCGCTGGTCTCATGCTCGCCGTCGCTCTCTTGACGTTGGCGGCGCTGGCGTTCCTCGGGCTGCTGACTTTTGGCAGGAGACCGAAAAAGTGGCGGATGCAGGCGGCGGACGGCGACGGGGTACGTATGACCTTGTCTCACACAAGAAACAAGGTCTGAACTGTAGCAGGTCGAGTTACGACGGAGCCCAAGCAACAAGAGTTCCGTGAGGACGGACGGCGCCTCTGGAGCGAGATAAGGTGTCGCGCGAGGGTTGGCCGCCATGTAATATTTCTCTACAACAATGAGACAAACGATGTAATAGTCTAGTGACACAGCATGATTGACATTCGACCCGTCCGTGATTGTTTTGACATGAATCCAGATCCTGAAAAGAAAATGCAATGTTGGCAGTGGCGCAAGTAATGAGCATTTGAGTGGTGCATCATCTCCAGTCGTGGTCACTGTCTGCAGGATCACTAGCCAGATCTTCATCTTCGGTATCGTCGAGAGGTAGGTCTAGGGAGCGGTGTCAGTTGAGCTGATGTTCGATCTGGATGGTGTACTCGACCGTCATCGGAATCAGAATCTTCCTCGTCGGGATAGTCGTTCTTGTAGTACTCTTCAGCTGTAAGAGTTGCAAGCGGGTATGAGCCCAACATGGCGATCTGAACCGAAACACGAACCGTTGGAATCTTCGTCGGCCTCGTCTTCTTGTTCGGATTCAGAATCGTCAGACAGGTCGCCGTCCCCTACGGATGGCGGGAGGCCGGTCCTGCCATCGGTAGTGAGTGCGAGGGACAAGACTTTCCCAAGGCTACCTACACCGTCCCAATTTTGGCCGCGAACGAGTTCCACTCGGATAACGAAAGGGGCCTCCTGTAAAACACGTCCCAAACGTAGTCGTCGCCGGGGATGGTGTGTGAGCCGGTGGCGGGAATAGCACTTGGAGAACCGGACTCTTGTACTGTCAAGCAGACCGTCAGCGCCTCCGTGAGCGAGGGCAAAGAGGGGTGTGTTACGCGTCAGATAGTCTTGGAGCATGGGCAGAAACTTTTCCATCTCAGGATCCATGGGAGGTAGCGTGTGTCCCTGGTCTTCGGGAACTGCATCGTACATCCTAAAGTCATTTTTGGACACATCTTTCGAAGAGATGACTTTCGGGCTGAGGGGACGATACGGCGTAAGCCAAGTAGACACAGTCCGGAGGTAGCAGACGCACGGGCTGGTGGGACGTCTCTTTCGTTTTGGATCTTCTCCATCGCCCGTCGCCTTGATGGCATATCGCCGGGCTCCGTTATCCGCTCGAGGAGGTCCCGGAGGCAACTTGGTCTCTCGGCCAGGCGGTACCTGCGCTTTTCCATCCGAGCCCTGTGCCAGTCGCGAGATCTGAGACTAGAATGCGGAGGATCGTTCCGAGTCCAGCGCGAGGAGGTGGGCAGACGCGCAGCCGCCGACGCACCTGGAGGCTCTGCCTCAGCTCGTTATCTTGCCAGGCGTCATGCTCGACGGTCTGGGCGAACTGGAACACGTCGACGCCACCGCGCGGCTTTTTCCTCTTGAAGCGCGATTCGACGACTGGTGGCAGCGTAAGCGAGTTGACGAGGGCGTGGCTGCACCAGGCACGTACCGAGCGCGTCCAGGGGCTCCTCTGTGCGCTTGCGCTTTATGCGCAGGATGGTGTAGGCGTGTTGCGTGTCCATCGCGTCCGACGTTGTCGCTGCGGTTGCCAGTGGACCGGGTGCACGACGGTGGTGGACCACGAAGCGCAGGAGCCAAGCTGGCTGGATCACATGACCGAGTCATCCGACACTGGCGATCCCTTCTGGCCGATCTTCGTGTCGCGGTTCATCGCAGGGCCCGTCCTCTTCGTCCGCCGGACAAAACGACGCCTTCCACACACGCTTACTCGGATCTCTCAAACTAGATTGATTATGCGACGCAATGCCACCTATGCCACGGTCGTATTAATACAGGGACGGACGCGCAAGACTATCGAGGGGCAGCGTCGGTAGTGGGGCCAGCAGTGCTTGTTTCATCCATGATTCGCGAGACCGGCCGTGCGTCGGGCTTCTTCACCTTCATTACACTCAGAGCGATACAGTGCCGTTTGACAATATTATACAAGATGGGCGGAGATCCTGGTGCGGCGATCTATCACAGAGTTTGGCCAATGCGCAACAGTTCATGTGATCTCAAGTGGCTGACGAGTACAACCTCGTTGCAGCAAGTACCAATTCAAAAGGCCGATTTGCCAGGCGAGTACTTATCTGAAGACCTTTTGGATGCATAGTTCACCGTGTTCGGCTTTGTTGTCCTCGGCCGACGCAATTGCTTCTCCCATTGGTCCATAGCTCCAGCCACTCCTGGCCATGCCGTTTGTTGGCTAGTAAGCGTCGATCGGCCGACGGAAGCAAGGCCGAAACCCCTGTGTATATCTTCTGCCTGCGGCGGCGGGACTGGCTGTATGATCATGGCCAACGCTCTCTCTCAGCGGGTGGATTACAGTGCAGAAAACTACCTCAAGACCGCATCATTCGTCTTTTCAGATGATTACACCGGACATGTCCTATCGTTACTGAACGCAGGTCCCGGGGACCGGATTATTGACCTCGGGTGCGGCAGCGGAGAACTCACATTGAAAATCCAGAGCGCCGTGGGCGCAGATGGTTTCGTGTTGGGTGTGGACTATAACGAAGACATGGTCGGTCACTCTGTCGTCATTAGGACATTACTGCGATGAACACACCTTTGCAATAGGTTTCAAAAGCGACGCAGAATGGGGTCAAGAATACGCTTGTCTGCGACGTACAGAACCTGGAATTGCCACCCCCGTCAGGGTTGGACGGGCCGTTCGACGCAGCGTTCAGCAATGCAGCATTGCATTGGTGCAAGCGCGATCCTACAGCAGTTCTTGAAAACGTGAAAAAGATTCTCAAGCCGGGGGGACGACTGGTCTGTGAGATGGGTGGGTTTATGAATTGCGTTGGTGCAGGTGATTCGCCTGTCGGTTCATACGACACGCTCACAAGGTCTGCAGGCGTCAGGATTGCACTGCACCACGCCGCAAAGAAGCGGGGGCTCGATCCAGAGGAGGCGGATCCTTGGTATTTCCCGACCACGGAAGAATACCACAAGGTAAGCAGACAACGACTTGCTACGTTCGTCCAGGGCTTGATCGGTCACCCACAGCTGCTCCGAGATGCCGGTTTCCGGGTCGATACAATGTGTCTGGTGCCAAGATTGACACCGCTCGGTGACGGTGGCCTTCGTGGATGGCTTCGGCTCTTTGCACGGGGGACATTTCTGAGTACGGCGAGTGACGCGGACGCAGACGCGATCATGGACGAAGTCGAGCAGATGTGTAGGGTCGACTGCAGAGACCGGGCGGGCAATTGGTCGTTGATGTATGTCCGGCTGCGCTTCGCGGCGACGCTCGTCGTTTGACAGTGACACTACTGAGGTGCGCGGTCCCGTGCACGTCCCTGCGGATCTACACTGGAGGACGTCTGGACAGGCGACGACAGCTTGCGTCAAGTCCAGCGCTGTCTTGTAAAGTGTCTACAGAGGAGCGTCTGTATGGGGTATGCCCATGGAAGAAATCAAATTAACAAGCATGGCGCCCTGGGCAATTTGAAAGCGGGAGTGGTTGCATCCGTCCGTGGAGATCAAGGAGACGGTAAAGGCAAGGTCGGCGTCGTGAAAGGCCTGTCGAACGTGACGTGGATCATGGATGCGAATTCGAGGCCGTGTCAGCAGCCGGGAGGTTGATTGTGATGCCTCGGAAGCGGGTCCAAGTAAGAAGCGTGGCTGGTGGGACCGTGAACGCGGCCCCGCCCGGAGCCATGGCGTGAAGGGGGGCGTGTTCTTTGTGCGACACGTCTGCAAGCATCGCGGGAGTCATCAGGCCTGGAAAGGCATGCATTGGACGGCCACTCTGACCAGGAACGGGCGACGCATGTGACTGGGCTGATACCGGCGGCGGCAGGACGGATGAGCGTCCAGCGTGCGGTGGGCCGGTCTCCGCGGGCTGCAGGCGAGTGTGGTCTGTCCGATCGCACGCAACCCGCAGCGGTGCACCGGCTAGCGAGTGGCAGGCGAAACGCATTCCGTCCATGAAGCAACCCGCTGCAGTTGGCGGTGTTTGGGACGTGGCCGAGAGATTGCGTTTTGCGATGGCATCGATCGAGCGGTGCATGCCCCGCAACTCCGCTGCTGACTCGTGACCCGCAAGCGAACTCGGCTACGTCTGAAACAGAAGAAAAAAATGAGCGGCCAGACGTGGCGAGCACAGCCAAGTCCAGCTGCGGTCCCCGCAAAAGAAATGGGCTGCAGACCCCCTGCACCAGTCGAGTTGGACAGTTAAGGAAGGATCGACGCGAATGCCAAACAGGCACAAACAGTGGACCACTGTGGACCAACAATGGGGGTGTGCGCGGTCACGTGCTGCACGTGTCCCCTCGACACGCGCAGGCAGCGTCCAGGACAAAAAAAGTGAACATGTCCGTGCACGGTCGCCCGGCGTGGCAAACGGACGATCTCGACGAAGAATGGGTGGACGAGGACGACACCTCGCTCGGAACGCAGTCCATCTCCCTCACCACCCCGCTCCCCGGTTTCCTGCAGACACCCAGCGCTGATAACGCACCGCTCGAGCCCACGAGCCCGAACACGGCCGGCACGTTCCTCATCAGAGACGACGTCCCCGTCGCCGCGCTCCTTCCAAAGACGCCCGGACGCCAGATCAAGAAGGGCGCCATCAAGGACTTCTTCAGCCCCTTGGCCCTCGAGAGAATGTTCGAACCGCCCTCGCCCCCTCCCCAAAAACCGCTCGCATCGGCCCTCACCGCCGCCCCAGCCGTGCCATCGCGCTTGTCGCACGCGTTCACCCCAAACGACAGCTACGCCGACTCGGACACGACAAGTCCTGGCGCCCTCAAGTGCACGACTCCCACCACGAATGTGCTTGCCCGCCCTCCGTCTGCACTTCCGATACGAAGACCGGCTCTGGAAGGCCCGTTTACCTTTTCGGTTCCACGCCCGACTACCAGGCTTCCGCAGGCGGAAAGCACCCCAAGCAATATATACAGTGCTGCCAACAATCCACCCATGACAGATCCAAGGCTTCGTTTGTTCCAACTCCAGTACGACACGTTCACGCGCGAGCACCTCTCCGCCATGGTCGACTCCATCGCCGTCAACCCCCCCTCTGGCTCGTCCTCGAGCCCAGTCCAACGCGTCCTCTTCAAGCCACAGCAAACGCCCGTCTCGGACGACACGCCCATACGCAGCATCAAACGCGTCAAGCTTAGCCCCCCATCCGACTTTTACGGTGAAGGCGCTGGCGCAGGGGCCATCGTGTCGCGTCCGAGGGTGTCCCGAGTGGATTACGTCGGCGAATCACGCTCGCTCATGGAGCAGATCAAACAAGCTCGCGATTATTCGACCATCTCTACCAACGTGACGACGGGAACACCTGCCTCGGACAGATCCCAGGTGAAAGCAGCATCGCAGCCCCAACACCTGACTGGTGAGTTGCCCCTCCCGCCGCATGATCCGTTCCGCATTCCGACCCGTTTGGATGTCAGACAATCGTCCCGCACTCTTGCCGGCCGCGAGTGAGAAGAGTGGATCGTCCACCGCCGCTCCGAGTGGACACTCTTCTCTCGCTATCCGCCTACAGGCAGCCAATCTAATGCAACAAATAAAGAATGACGTGAGAGGCTCGAAACGCCTGTTTTCCGGGGACACAGAGCTCTCTCGTCAAACTCACCCCGAGGACGAGCGGAACGATCTGTCTGCGTCTGTGCCGGACAAGTCGCAGCATAGCACCTGGTCTTCAAGCGGGGGCCACGAACGGAGCCGGCGGAGGTCGTCCAAGGCAGCGTCTCCTCGTCGACCCTCGTCCACTTCACGTCATCATCCCAGCTCACGCAAGCTCTCCCGCTCTGTCTCCGACGACCGTGGGGAACAACAGCAGCGCCTTGTGCTCGACATGTCCAATATGTCGATCGAGGCGCCGTGGCAAACAGATGCACGTCCGGTGGCGACCCGCGCAGGCCCAGCAGTACCAAACTTCAACATTCCCTCCATCAGGGTCACGTCATCGACCGTTATTGATGCGTTCCCCCAACCACCGACACAGATCGCCCGTTCATATCCGTCGTCGTCGCTCCGTTCTGGTAACAATGACGATCTGAACCGGTTTGTGTCGTCAAGCACAGCTTCTGGGACGACCATCACCGCAAGCAGTGCACCCTCGTTCGTAAAGCATGCAGGGCCCGTGCACATTACGCACATTACGCCATCCGATGTGCCATCGCTCCCACAGCGCGTTGGGAAGATGGTGTACGACAAGGATCTCATGAAGTGGATGAGAGCTTCCACACGGGCATCTCCCGATGCTGATGATCTGAAGGATCATATCTCGGTAACAGATGCCGAGAGCGAGGACCCGTTCAGGGATATCGAGAGCCTGCGAGAGGATGACTCGGGTGGCACGAATGTGAGCAGAGTCGATGAAGAGGCCGATCCGATGGTGGTGCAGGAACTGGAAGAGGTGGAAGAAGAAGAGGCGCACTTTAAGCAGGACGCGACTCGAATAGAGGAGGGAGAGGAGGCGACCAACGACCAAGAAGAGGCTGATTTGATCTCGTTCACGTTCGATGGACCCTCTGTCGCCGTGGATCGGACGATCCCTACAGAGGGGGACGAGACAGTGGACGAGACAACCGTAGACGATTCCGAGGCGGACGATGGTGCAGGGCTCGATGGGAGACACCAACCTGTGCCGGTGTTCGACTCGGAAGATGATCTGTCCAACGAGTCTCCTGAGAAGCAGCTGGCCGCACCTGTCGAAGCGACACCAGTGGCACGTCGCACGACGCCTGCAGTGGCAACGCCGATGCCGCCCAAGTCAGCGCTCAAGAGCACGAGCGTGACGCCCGTGTCCGCAATGAAGGACCCGAATCGAGACAAGCACCGCACGCCCGCTCAGAAACTAGGGCACCGGAGATCCGTCAGCTTCTCGGACGGCAAACGCGACGGTCCTATCCGAGGGCTCATCATCAAGTCGCATGCGAGTGAGGATGATCTCGCGACAGGGACGAGCCTGTCCTCTTTGGAGCCCACCCAGAGCTCTGGTTATTCCCCCTCGGCAAGGTCGAAGCGGATCGCCGAGATGATGCAGGATCTCGAAAAGACGGGTGAGTCTGGGAACTTGTTCGCAAGGGGATGGCACTGATACGTCGTTGACCAGCCGAAACAGACGAGTCACCGACGAGAGCGTCTACCCCGATACACGATTTTGACGATTTGCAACTCGTGAGCACCCGGCGGCCGAGCAGCCAGATGGCCGTCGTGGACTCGAGCGGGACTTGCCGGCGTGTATCCTCCTCTATTTCGAGGAGCACGTTCTCGGAGCAGGGGCGGAAGAATGCGACCTTCTTGACGGAGTGTTCTTTTGGCGTCACGCACGACAAGCTTGTACAGGTGATCACGGACGTCCAGCCCTTTGAGCCACACTGGGAAGAGTTGAACAGTATCGATTTGTCAAAGAAGGCGTTGGACAGTGTCGCAAGACTCAAGGAGTTCTTGCCTAAACTCGACTCGCTGACATTGTACGTGACACATACACTGCGTGAAATACGGGGGATGGTGGTGGAACTGACGTGAGGGTGACAGAAACTGCAACCAGCTGTCGTGGCTGAGTGGGCTACCTGCATCATTGCGGACACTTTGTGTCGCTTCGAACGTGTACGTCCCGTCTGGTGCACTGGAGGTGACGTTGGCGTCCTGAGCGACCCAAAGCTTGACAGGCGTCACATCATTCAACCACCTTCAAAACTTGGAACACCTTGACATCAGCCGTAACGAGATCGAGTCGCTCGCTCGTAAGTGGCTGAGACGGATCTGGTTCGGGAAAGCTGATGGTCACATGTTTGTTGACGTCAGAGCTGCAGTGTCTGCGACATCTGAGGGAGCTCAGAGCCGATGGCAATCGGATTGCGAGCCTGGACGGACTGCAAAAGTTGGAAGCGCTGAGGAAGCTAAGCGTGCAGGGCAACCTGATTCAGGAAGTGGACCTGAGCTTGTTCCGATGGTAAGGGAGTTTTGCCTTGTTGCGCTTTTCCAGAGGCGATGATGACCTGGCACGTTCCCGTAGGCCACGGCTGGAGATGCTGGACCTGAGCCAGAACCGGCTGAGCAAGATTGCTTCGCTGGCAGCGAGTCTTCCCGCGCTGACGGTGTTGAATCTCGGTAGGCGAATGACTGGTTGCCAAGTGTGCGTGACTGACGTGCTTGGCGATGTTGAAGATGGCAATCTGTTGGATGATCTTGATACGGGCGGCTGCATGACGAGGCTGCGCATCCTACGGGCGAGCAACAACCGACTGCACAGCCTCGATGCGGGACAGTTTGCGCAGCTGAGGACGCTCTATCTGGACAACAACGGGCTGGCTGGGCTGGAGAAGGGGGAGCGACTGGTGAAGCTGGAAAACCTGTCGATGCGCAATCAGAGCAGCCGTGAATTGTGAGTGGCACAGTCGATGGGTGGGAACGTGACGTGACGGGATCTTTCATTATGGGTGCCTGACTGATGGCGATAATGATGGATGGTGATTTGCAGTCATCTCTCGACACGCCAATTCCGGGATGTGAAACGGCTTTATCTTTCAGGTATGTGGGCATTTCTGGCGGGTGGAGCCTGGGAATGAGGGCGTATCTGGTTCACTAGGCAACAAACTTGGCACCCAATTTATCGAGGAGGCCTGCTACAACCTTGTCTATCTGGAGGTAGCGGCGTGCCGGCTGACGGCGTTACCGCGCGAGCTGGCGCGACTGACACCCAACCTTCGGGTGCTGAACCTCAACTATAATTTTCTGGAGGACGTGGCTGGGCTGGAGGGTCTCACGAGACTAAAGAAGCTAACGATGATTGGATCTCGCTTAAAGGGGACGAAACCGCTGATCCGAGTGCTTCAACGGATGCCGGATGTGGAAATGGTTGACTTGAGGTGAGGATGCGGCCATCGGGGATCGGGCGACGGCCACCCTGAGACGAGATGGCGACCCGGGACTGACCGATATGCCGGCAGGATGAACCCGAGCACGCTTGGGTGGTATCTGCCACTGCTGGTGCGGGACGTGCCTGGGGCGTTGCAGCCATCGGAGACGGGGACGACGGGGCGGCGGGGGAAGAAGGGGGGGGAGTGCGGGTGGGAGGAGCTGGATGCCAAGTTTCGGCGGGACCTGCCGGACGATGCGTACGTCGGGCGGCTGGCGTATCGAGGGCTGGTGATGCGGGCGTGCCCACGGATCCGGCTGCTGGACGGGGTGGAGGTGACGGAGAAGGAACGGGCAAAGGCTAATCAGCTCCTGCAGGGCATCCTGGGAAAGGGGAAGATTAAGGGGAGGGGGAGGGTGATGTGACAGATTATGCCTGCTAATATTTTGAGAATATATATTTTGTGGGGGGGTGATTCGATCACGGCGGGGTTACGGCAGGGAGGTGATGGGTGGGGCTGTGCGGGATTGGATCTCCGCGCGCGGGTGTGCCTGGGCGAAACGGTGTCGTCGAGTATGCCCATTCGTGGCGCGGGTGTCGTCAGAGGGCGGGACCGAGCCTGAAGGGTGGTCGCTTCGACGGTGTCTGCGCACGCACAGAAGGGGACAGGCGGACGCTGTTCGCTGCCGACAAGGGCTCGCGGGACTGTCTCGCACATGTGCGATCAAAGGCGACCCGGCAAACGTTAAGCTTCCCAGGTTGACTTTCCGGGAGTGCCTTGCACAGCGATCGTATTTCAACCCCATGACACCCTCGCCTCCTCCTCCCCCTCCGATCCCGCCTCTTAAACCCCCCCCCCCCCCCCCCCCCCCCCCCCCCCCCCCCCCCCCCCCCCCCCCCCCCCCCCCCCCCCCCCCCCCCCCCCCCCCCCCCCCCCCCCCCCCCCCCCCCCCCCCCCCCCGCCCCCCCATGATCGAGCAGCACTCGCCCCTCCCCGTCTCGCCCTACTCCGTCGCCCACCTCCACCTCTCCCTGTACGTCCCGCATCCTTTCCCCCCCGGCCCGTAGGCGCGTGTCATATGTCATGATCTAGCCAGATCGGCCTGTCACGCCCTCCCCCGTCCCTCTCTCCTCCCGCCCCCACCCCGCTGACCCGCCTCCCCAGCGCTGATCCAAAAAACGACCTCCCGTTCGTCGGCGACCTCTCCAACCACAGCTCCCCGGCTATCTGGTGGGTCGCGCCCTTTATCCACCCCGCTCCGACTCACTTTTTCGCCCTCCTTTTTTTCATTTCGCACACCGCTCGCTAGCCCCGAGCCCGACCTTGGCTTCCCCCAGCGACGCATGTCCACCTCCACCGCCTCCGCCCCCGACACGGACACGAGCAGCATCCCCTCCCTCCACGACAAGAAGCACTCGTCCCCCTCCGCCTCCCCCCAGCCAGACAGCGCCCACAGGCCCCCGTCGGCCGACCCCCACGCCTGGTCGTTTGACGGCAAGCAGCTCACCGATTCCCCCCTCGACAACACCCCCAAGGTCCAGCTCCCGTCCATCTTCAGCACCTTTGAGGATCCGTTCCGCAACGAGAGCCGTCGTGCCTCTCTCCCGACCATCCACCCCGATCCCGCATCGAATACCCGCTATCGGTCCTCCCCCTACCCGCAGCCTGCCACCCGCAGATCCCACCCCGCCCATCCGTCCAGCCCCACATACCATTTCCCGTCCTCCATCGATACCCAAGACCACTGTGCAGAGAAGCCCCAAGCGCGTCTTAATTATAATCATTACGCTGATTCTTCTCCGTATTCCCAGCCTTCCCTTCCGGGTGCACCCGCCTCCACGTCCCAGATGTCTTCCTTTGCGTCCTCCCTCTCCCCTGATCTGCGCCAGCACCCCCATTACGTCGAGTCCGACGAGTGGCCGCCTTCTGCGATCGCCCGCCCCGGCTCAACGCCAGGCCACCCGTCGCTCGCCGCGCCGCTCAAGTACGAAGACAGCCTGCGCCACTCTTCCTTTGGCGCGCCCATCGGCCAGCAGCCCATGTTTACCAACACGAGCCGCATCTCGGCCCAGCAAGATCGAAGGCCGTACCCGCCCGCCGCTCAAAAGTCCGAAGAGTGGTCCTTTCCTAATCAGGAATTCGTCCTCCCCCCCACCAACCCGCCGTACAGCTCGCCCGCCGCACCGCTCTCGCCGCCCCAGCCGTCCCCGCCCGCTGCGGTCCCACCGCCCCCGTCCCCTCCGTCGCGTCCCCCGCAGACGATCCCATCGTCCACGCTGGTGGATCGTCCTACCAAAAAACGCGGCAAGCTGCCCAAGGAGACGACGGACTACCTCAAGGCTTGGCTGCACCGCCATTCGGACCACCCATACCCCAGCGAGGAAGAGAAAAAGCAGCTGTGCCATGCCACCGGTTTGAGCATGAGCCAGGTGTCCAATTGGATGATCAATGTGGGCCACCCCCCCTCAGTCCTGTGCCACGTACTCACGCTGCGACCAGGCACGGCGCAGGATCCTGGCGCCCGCACACAGGGCAGCCTCCGGCCCGACCACGTCCGCCCCGTATCCGCCAGCGACACGGGGCTCGCCTGGGGTTGCGTCGATGCTGGAGCCGCGTCGGTCCACGATGCCACAGGAGTCGCTGCAGCTGTACCACCCCATGTCGCTCCAGTCGATGCCGTCGTCGAGCCAGAATCACGCGCCGTCGCCATCGACCGACTATCTGGGCCCGAACCGGCATCTTGTCGGATTGCCACAGCGGACATCGCACCCGTACCACACACCGTCGAGCGGCCTTGACGTTGCCCAATCGAGACATTCGGTGGCGTACGTGCCAGGACAAGGGCACCATTCTGGGAACGGTAGCCAGGGAGGGCACTATATGCCGTCGGGGGTGCCCATGTCCGCGCCACCGTCCCTGCCGGCGAGCGCGTACGGCCACCACCACCACGGGCAGTCGATGTACTCGTCCCCGCACCAGTCGTCGTTGTCGCCCAGCTTCCTGTCGAGCCCGACGCAGGGCACGGAGCGGCTGCCAGGCCACGGCACGGAGCACGGCTACTACGGGGAGGGCCAGCCACACGCGTCGACCAATCCCGGATCCACGTACTCGGGACCCCATTAATCAAGCTGGACAGGGGGCAGCCGGATGCGTTTGGTGCCGAAACACGATGCGTGTAACCATATTTTTAGTAGTAAGATTACATAAGTACGTACTGACTTAGCTAAACCACTAGTCGCTTCTCGCCTTCTTGCACCGTCGCAGCGCGGATTCTTTCTTCGCCCTTCTTTTTTCTTCTCCCGCCTCCTCGGGCTTGGCCTGCACGGGGACCGGCGCGTAATGTATCCCTGCCGTCCCTCCGCGGGCGCTCCACATTCTTGTACACGACTGGCTGTACCGATCGAAGCACGTGATACCCTAGCGATGTCCGAGCGCTTAAAAAATAAATTGGGCGCAATCCAGCTTTTGAAATTCGGTGCATCGGTGGTGGTTCTGCTTCTCGTCCTTGTTTCTCGTGTTTGTCCTCCACCCGGATCGCGATCGCGATGGAGCGTAATTCGGATCGGTCGACCAAGTCTGCGCCGTCGGATGCCCTCTGTTTGCCACCGTCACGACTCGGCCCGAGCGCCTCTTTTTTTGTCCATTTCCAAAAAGACCACAACAACAACCGATCTGTGTTTTTTTTTTTTTTTTTTTTTTTTTTTTTTCCGGAATGACACGTGGAGGGAGTGGATCGAACAGCCTCGCGCTGTGCGGTACGGCCATACGAACGCGTCATCGCAGGGGCCCCCTCCAAAGGGGCGAGGTCATCGCTGTGTTTGTGAAATAAACGACCCCCTTCATTTTCAGACACGGTCCACCGCTTTTTTTTTGTTCGTGCTGTCTTCTGTCGCGTAGGGATCCCCGGATGGCTAGCCTGCGTGGCTCGAGGGCGGAACACGCCCAACGCTTGTTGTCGCACGTGCCGCCGACGCCGACGGCCCATGTGGCCGTACCACGCCGCCTTCATCACGGCTTCCAATCCAAAAATTGTCCCTTTCATGATCATGGTTGGGGCGTGGCGGACACGCGACGCGAACACGCTCGAGCCCGTGTTTGGATCGAGGGGGGTCTCTGCTCGAGAGGAGCGGGGGGCGGGACTGGTTGCCTTTGCTGCACGCCCTTTTCTTTAGGGGAACCTCTTTCGTCGGCAAACACACTCACAGAAAGAGGGGCCGGACGGGGTTCGTACAGAATCAGTGATCGCCTTCAAATTCCATCGCGCTTGTGCGTCTTTTTTTTCTGGGAGCTCACGGACAGCAAAGTACAGCAATCCGACCACCCCGACGGTGGGCATCCGATGCAGAGCCTATCTGTAACAGGACGATGATGATATCACTCAGCCGAGCTCCCAAAACGCGTGCGTGTCGGTGGCTGGCAAGCGCCATGCGCGATATCTCCGTCGAGCGACGGACGGACGTCCCGCCACGTCACACGCCATCCTGCCGGGTTGATACGGTGACCGGCCACCACGCGCTGGCCCGTTGGAGGGACGACGGAGATGGGTGCGCAAAGGAGAAAACAAAGTTGGGACGAGGTCTCATCTCGAAACAGGACAGCCTCTTTTTTTGCTATCGCCCTCCCCGGAAATAGTCGATCGTTCCGCCCACTGGCGCTCATCCCATACGAGGTCGGTCGAGGTACGAGGCCGACCAATACAGCAAGTGTGGTCCAGCGTGTTCCCGATTGCTAATTTTTTTTTTTTTCTTTTAGCGAAGCGTATCATCCCGATTCCTCGGATCCCGAGAACCTATCGCCATTTGTCTTTCGTCTTGACCGCCGGACGGGGCGCACACGGCGGGACGAACCCTGAATGGACCGAAGACCTTCGGAGGAGGAACACTCAAAAAAAGGGGGGGGGGGCATCGCCCCCGTTCGATCGCCATATCAGCATCAGCATCCTCACCGCGCGTGCACGACGATCGTGATATCCGGATGACACTTCCGGACCGGGCCTGCTACACGTCACTAGCGGGGCGAAGAGGGACGCGGGACCACTCGGGTGCAGTACGGCTAAGCGCTGCGTGGCAAGCGCAAGGTTCGCGTCCATGTTCGCGGGTACGGCAAAGACGTCCCCCCCCCCTCTTCCATCGTCGTCGAACTGGTCGAGCCAAGCAAGTGGTATTTGTTTTCCGAGCCTTTTGAGCGTGTTTCAAACCACACCCTTGGTATTTTAAATACCGATCGCAGTGCTGTGCGCACGCTTCGCTCGCTTGCTCAGGTGCGCCAATGTTTCGTATGAATCACAAACATCCGAAATACGGAATGGAAGAGCCCAACCAAGTGGGCAGTCTGAGACCCAGTCAAAAGGGGTAACAGAAGAATCAGGATACAAAAACAAACACATATGGACGGGGGAATTCGGACCTTGCACGTGCGCGCCCCACTACTCCGCTACTCCGCTATCGTGCTATCAAATCACACTACTTGGCGACGACCCGACTGGCTGGTCCACACATGGGTCGCCAGGAAGCGTCATATGGGACCGACCCTGCCGCCCACAAGAGAAGGAACACACTGACCGAAATGCAGAGGTGAGAGGGAGCGAAGAGAAGGTCAGACGGGGTATGAGTGGCGTCGGCCACTGGTGGGTGCGCGCCGGGAGGCCCGGAATAGGTGGCGGTGTACACCGACCGGGACATCTGAAACACCCACGGCGGGGACGCTAGAACGAGAACCTGGACGCTCGCCCGGGTGAGCTCCGTCCTGGCACGTCTTCCCCCTCGTGCTCGTGACCCACCGCCGCTCGTTCCACCATCGCGTGCTGGCCCCTCCAGGGCGCGCACGGTTGCGATGACGACCCCCTAGATAACCATCTTGACCGCGTGACCATGCCTCCTTTTCTCGGACGCGTGCGTGGCCGGGCGGCGTACGTTCTGGGTTATCTTGCCCAACGGGCTCTCCTGAGTGAGAACGCTGAGTCAACGTCAGGGACAAAGTTGCCCCGCCCCCCCCCCCGCCCCCTGGAAGCGCGGGAAAGACATCGAATGGGGAAAACCGAACAAAAAGGGAGCCATCATATCATATGATGCCACCCTTGGGGCCGGGTGAGGTGAGGGCTGTAACGTACAGGCTTGAGTCACGGAGGCACCGCCTGCGCGTTTGCGTAAACGAACGGCTACGCGAACTCGCGGGCGGGCTTGATATGATCTGTGATCGCTCGCTAACCGACCGCCCTCTTAGGGGCAAACTCTACTCGCATACCGAACAACGGCGCAACGCGTGCGGCCGAACACGTCCTCGTCCCTACAGGTGACCTCGTGGGGCACCTCGTCGCGCTCGAGCGAGCGAGACATGGATACCTTCCCACATATCTGAGATCTGATATATCGACCACCTGCCCAGCGTTCCCGCGGACACGCTCCTCTGGCCACCCATGGGTTTTACGGCTCCTGATGAAATAAATAACGAGATGTACTCGTACCAAGATGGAAGCAAGGGCAGGTGCGTAACCGTTACGTCTCACGTTGCTCGTACGTCAGGTTCGTGGCCGTCGTTCGGGGGGACCAGACGGATGAAAAGGGGCATATTGTTGCCAGTGCCCACTTGAGACTTTACCACAGGACGAGCAACGACGCTGCAACAAGAGAGCAGTCCGCGTAATCAGCTCACTTGCATACCGAATGGGATTTCGACGGTAAACGCTCGTCTAACATGAAACACGAGAAGAGAGAGAAGCACCACACAGCCTCACATAATTAAAGAATTCGGAAAGTGCCAGACGAACGAACACACTCACTTGAACGTCTTCTCGATAATTACCGAAGGGTCGACCGTGAATTCTAGATCACGAACGAGCACGAAAAGAAACGTTTTGATCCTGCACTCCAAAAAATATCAGCACACATCCTTTTTTTTCCCTGTCAGGAATAGTTTTCCAGAACAACACAACACAACGTGAACCAATCCAACTTGGTCCCTCGCTGCAGGGCAAGGCGGTAGTTTGGGCGACGAGTCCAAATGCTGCATGGCCACTAAGCGATCCCCACGGAGGAACGCCACCGGTAATGGGGGAAATGGGGATGTAATCATGGACGAAAACGTGGTCCCAGTACTCACTCTGCCAGTGCAAGCCGATAACCTATACATCCGCGGTTTCCGCTTAGAAACGCTAGCGTGTTTGAGTACAAACCCTGAATTGCCTTGCTGCCCTCCGGTGGATTCCTCCATCGCCCGGGTCTGCAGAAGCGCCACTGATGAGATGTGGCTCACCTCAGGGCCAACAGAGACCCAGGGTGATCCCGTACCTGAAAATGTGTGCATCTTGACCCCATATAGAACAGCTTTTATTAATCGCTTGAATAGGTACCGTGATAATATCGTGTTTGGCAACCTTTATCGTCGTGTTCAGCTTCCGGTACTTGTCCTAGAACGGCTGCTCAACGGGGATCTCGTCGTCCTCCGTTGCCACCCGCATCATCCAAGTCACGGGGGCATGGAATCTGAGTGTAACCCAATCAAGATATTCGAGCTTGGAAATATCTTCGTCCAACGTCGGAGAACCCAAATCGATGGTGCGGATCGCCTCCCGTAGACGGTCCTGGCATGGCGGCGCACCTGCCAGCGCATACAGACTCCACGTAAGCGTGGAGGACGACGTTTCGTAACCTGCTATGAGGAAGGTCGATATCTGACATAAAACCTCGGGCGTGGTCATCTGTTGAGAGGCAAACGATGCCATGTTCGACTGAACTGCCAAGGATCCGACTCAGGACGACGCGGACTCCGTACGGGACCGGTGTACCTACCAAGGACACTGAGCAGATCTGGCTCGATCGAGAGCGCATAACCCCGTTTACCATCCCCGCCAAGTTGAGCCTCAACAGCATCAACCTTCGCCTTGCGCTCATGGATCAGTCCGAGACCAATGCGGATCAAGTGATGACGCGCTCTTTTCATGGCATCAGAATGTGTGCGCTATCGATCATGACAGGCTGTCACGAAAAATGATCAAACAATATATAGTCCGATATGACGCACGAATGTCCGCACTAACGGGATCCACGTTTCGAAGATGGTGCGCAACTGAAGTTTTTTGGCCGTGGTGAATATCAGCTGATAGGCGTTGGCGAGTTCGTCACTTTGACCAGAGAGGGCGTTAAAGCGGTATCCAAAACCTGGACCGCCGATGAGCGCCTAGACCCATTGGGTTAGGCCGGCAAAACCACATGCCTGCCATCCCCATGACGTCGAGGGTGGCTCTGGAGAGCCACCCCAGGACGTCTACCGGTTCCGAACGATCCTTGAGAGGCGAAGCCAGACTCATCACGCAACTTGGAAGGGACGGTCATTGCTCACGGCGCTTCTGGGAGCCCGAGGGGGAGAAGCTCACCTCGGAAGCCTTGTCCCTGAACACCGGGTGCAGCCTCTTGACGTTTGCTGCCGTGAACGCAGGTGTCTACGAACAGCGCCCCTTGTGTAAAGGCTACACAACGAAAAGGTGGGTGCGGCTGCTCACCAATATCTGGCGCTATAAGGAACAATCCAAGATGCAGACTCGCGAACGGGAAAAAGGTAAACCCACCTGTCGCCTGTGCACGTCCCCTTCTGTGGTGAGAACACCTTCGTTGCCTGCACCCATCGCCGCGAGGTTCTCGCGGACAAAGTCTGGCTTCTGAGTGGGAGAGGATATGGGCGAGCGCGGCCAGGTCCGTCGTCAGCAACCGGGACCCTCCAAAGAAGCCCTTGTAGGCGTAAGTGGATCCGTAGATCCCAGTCGTAGAGGAGACCCGTGTTCTCTTGGCTGTACATCTCGCGCAGGTTTCCAAAGAGGAGCGACGGGCTGGGTGGGCCAGGCGCTGCAGAGGCGGGAAGTACTGCCGTAGGAGCAGTGCGAGGATGTCTGCGAGGACATGGCATGTAGCGAGGACGAGCACCAAAAGGACGAGTGCGACAAATGGGAGCGACATGCGAGGCTCACGGGCGACGGGGTCCCTAGACCACAACGCTACTGTGAGCAACACCGACCCCGTGCGCACGGTCCAGAATGTGTCCAGACACCATCGCCATTGCCAGGAAAATCGCGTCGCCAGCCATCGCTGCTTTACTCTCCATCCATCCCAACGACGTGACGACGCCCGACGGCCAACTTCCATCCCAGTGGTCGTCGTGGTGGGCCTGGGCATCGGATTACCCACTCGTCCATCCAGAGCGCCCGCCAGCTTGGCTAGAGTTGATGCACTACTTTGTCCGTCCCGGCAACGACGACGGGCCCCAGATCGACGTGAGCGACGCTCTCCACCAACCACGTTTTCCAGGCTCGTTCACACAACCTCCAGATTCCTCCACAGCTCCGTTCCCTGATAGATTCCGTACGCAATCTGCAGCTTCAGCGCAGCCCATCAGGTGCGCCGTTTTCTCTTCTCTGCAAAACCTCTGAGCGACGATTTCTGCCCTAGTGCTAGCGTACGAAACAGACGGTGTGATTGATCGCTCGTATCGCATGTCGCCCAAAAAAGAGCACGAGGTCGATCGCATGATCTCTTACGTTCATCACATGGTTCACTCTGAGGGCCGACGGTCCGCCTGGCACGCTGTAGACGTTGGTTCTGGCCAAGTGAGTTGCTTTGACTTGGCCTGGACGCAATGTAATCACTGATTGAACAGGAGTAACAGGGATACCTGTCCAGAGCACTTCAAGAATTGGGCTTCCACGTTCTTGCGCTGGATAGCAACGAGAGCCAGACATCGGGTGCCAGTCGATGGGTGACCAGGGAAGCAGCACGTCAACTGAAGAGAGCACACCGCTTTAGTCTCGAGGATGGTGGGAAACCTACCAGGGACGTATCAAGCCATGCTGCGGAGTCGGTAGCACAAGCGTATCCCCAACACGATGGCTCACATCTACAGGCTCCAGTCAATGCTCGGAAGGGGTCACTTACTCATCGGACCGTTCACGTCTCCCCACAGACACTGGAGGAGTCTATAGTTGCCTGGCTCATCGACCCTCCGGGGGTGCAAAAGCGTGGCGACCCTGGTTCACCAGCGCGTCTGGGCGTCGTGCCTGTGACATTGGTGGCACTTCATGCTTGTGGTTCGCTGACTGTCGACGTATTGCGTACCTTCCTGTCAAGTCGGACTCGAGCGTCACAGGCCAAGAATGTCGAACGCGCATGGATACCTCACTCTCTCATCGTCGTGGGTTGCTGCTACAATTTGATGTCCCCTTCTGGTACGCACAACATACATGTAGGGGTGTTCGTACCAAGTATGAACGCGCCTAGATTGCAGATTTCCCGTTGTCTAAGCCTCTTCGAAACTTGAAGCCAGTCCCAAAGTTGACAACCGCGTCCACCCATCTGGCCGCCCAGGTACCCTCCCAGTGGTTGAAGAACGATGACACGAAGCGAGGTGCCGAGCTAGCCTTGCGCAAGGTCGTCTATCGGGCACTCCTCCAGCCCATGCTGCAAGCCGCGGCCACACACTCGAGCGCGATGCCAGATTACACCATGATCTCGGAACGACCCATCCAGCCTGGTGTCGGAGAGACGTTTGAGAATCGCCGGTTGGGAAAGCTCAACGACGGGGCGTATCAGGACTGGCCCACGTTCGTGGAACGCGCCACGAACAAGCTGGGTATCGACACTGTGACGATTAGCGCATTCCTTCCAGACTGGTTCGGGCACGAGGTGGCCCGGGTGAGGATGGAGAGTGCGCTGTCGGTATTGCAAACGCTCCGCTGCATATTAGGGCCATTGATAGAAACCCTGATCCTTCTCGACCGCCGTGACTGGATGCGGGAGGAACTGGCAGCGACGGACGATGGAGGCCAAGAGGTGGATGTAGAGATGATCAATTTATTTGACCAATCCACCGGGAGTGGGAGAAACGTTGCTCTGGTTGTTAGGCCCGTGACAATCCCGAAGCGTTTGTCCTAAGGTGGGACGCGTCTGGGTGCACCATGGCACATGGCGACAGAACACCCTCATCCGGAATCCGTCATCAAGTGAGCACCTCGTAGCCCCATATAACTAACACGTGATAAAACTGATTGCTCGACTTGCCTACTAGCATTGAATCAACAGGTTTAGAGCCTCTCTTCTTCCCGGTCGTCGTGCAAGTGGGTTTGTGGTAGTTGGGTACCGCTAGGGCAGCTGCCAGGGGCCCTCATTCAGCTTCCAAATCAATCTGCGTCTGATAATCATAGGTAGACCGACGTAATTGATGAGGATTCGGCTGATTGCTAACTTGGTGTCGCTCGTCCGCCGTTCCTTTACTCTATCCTGTTGAGTCGACTCTTGGTATGGACATGTGTTGTTTGTCCGTGGGTCCGAAGGGGTATACTATACTTGACAAACGTTACATGGCTACTATACCTTCAAACCTCAATTATGTCGCGCACAGGTTGGTCCCACATATATATCGCTTTATTTAGCAAGGTCTTCGCCACCAAACTGACCCCCCCCCTTTATTGCTTGTGCTTTGAAAATATTCAGTCACATCTTATTTGCGTATCCCATTACCGCCCTTGCAAACTTTTATGCACTAGATGGTGCAAGATGCCTATATCGCACCATGACGACCGGCGAAATACCGCGATGGATCCTGTGCGATCCAGTGCTCCTGCAGGGACCACCGATTACTTCATACCACCCAATGGCCACATAAAGGTATCCCGCCCGATCTTCACTGCGATCCTATCAACGACGAAGCCGCCGGTCCGTGCCTGGGAGAGCTTGGCGCCATATGCCTCATTGAGTGAAGGGACGAGGGTGCGTGGGAAGTGAGGTATGCGATGGAAGTCATCAGATGGCTGTTCTATTACTCCTGGAGAGGGCAATCGTGGAAACCGCTCCTCGGGTACCGCACGTTCTGACGTAGCGCTTTCGCCCGACCCCTCGACCGCGGGGAGGGAAACTGTATCGGACGGGGGTGCCTTCTCCAACAGCGCCCATGCGATCGAAGCGTGGAATTTTGGATCAACATAGAACTCTTTCTGTCGCAGCACACGGAGGGTCGGCCCAAGAAGGTCTAGGCAGCGGCGCAACTGAAGTGGATCGTCAGGAACGGCGGGACAGCATGCGGAGTGCCTGCTGGCAGTTCAATCACCTCTACATGACCCGCGCCGACTTGCAGGGCCAAGAACGCTCTCGTTCTTTCATCGTTCGTCAGGTCCGAAAAGGTAGTAAATGAGGCATCAAAACTGCACGCAGCAAAGGTCATCGTTCCGCGCGCGTTCAAAGCTGAAGACGGACGCACGGAGCCATCGAAGAAGCCGCCAGCTTGACGGCCTGTTTGAATTCTTCGCGCTGATGCGCCCGCAGGAACAAGGGGCGCGAGAGAGAGATGTGCAGCTCCCATCGGGCGGTCCTGGCCCCGTCGAGTTCCTGATGCCCGATGGTTTGGAGAGAGGGTACGTGGACCGCGGCGAGCGTCAGCGCGTCCTTGGCTAGCTTGTAGAGCGCGTCGTCGTGGTGTACGACGAGTGGCACGTAGATGTACGTCGCATACTGTCCTTCCACGTGTGGGACCGTCCGGACGCGACCCTGGTGCAGCGCTGGGTCGTCCACTGGCGCTGGCACGGTCAACGACGCGGACAAGGGTGGCAGCTTCCTGTATCGACCTGGTCAGTCTGGCGCGGACTCCCAGCAAGCCTCTAGACCTCTTCCTCTGCCCTGGCTGCTCTCTGGCTGGTGTCTCTTCCTCCGAGCTGGCGTACTCGACCAACGCGCGCTTCATCCACCCGCTCATCGTCGCCGACCAACCCCGAAACGGGAGGTTCCGGAGAACCCTGTCCCTATCTAATCTCAGCTCCACTGCTTATCAGCGACCTCGGCTTAGCACGACGATGAGCGTGCCGTTCATCAACAACCTCGGCGCCCCGTTGCACGAGCATGGCGGCGTGGTCCACAGCCATGACCACGGCGGTGAGCACGGTCATACACACGAGCAACTTGACCATCCTGGTGTGCACCCGTTCATATTCCGCTTCTCGTATCCTCATGAGTACATACCAAGGCAAGTTCGCCGAACGAGATCTACCCGACTACACTTCCCGAAACTTTCACGAGCGCGGTTTCACGGTCGGAATTGGCGGGTACGTAGTGAGTGGCCGTGTGTCGAGCGTTCCGTCCAATAGTGTCTTTCTAGGCCAGTGGGGTCCGGAAAAACGGCCCTCACACTCGCCTTATGCAAACGCCTCCGCGGCGAATACAATATCGGTGAGAGGCCCTTGGCGTACAGACCTCGTGTCTCTATCGCACGGCATCCCGTCCTGAACCATTCACCCATAGCCACCGTGACGAACGACATCTTCACTCGAGAAGACCAGGAGTTTCTGATCAGAAACGAGGCGCTGCCGTCCTCACGTATCCTCGCGATCGAGACGGGGGGGTGCCCTCATGCAGCAATACGTGAGGACATCAGCGCCAACCTGGGGGCGCTTGAGACCCTGCAAGCCAAGTATGGTTGTCAGCTTCTTTTTGTGGAGAGCGGTGGGGACAACCTCGCCGCAAACTACTCACGCGAACTGGCGGATTATATCATCTATGTGATCGATGTTGCCGTGTGTGCCCTTCTTTTTTCCCTTGGGAACTTCATGGATCACTGGCCCGGACGCAGGGTGGGGACAAGATTCCGCGCAAGGGTGGTCCGGGTATCTCTCAGTCTGATCTCTTGGTGATCAATAAGGTTGGGTTATATGTCCTTTTTTTCTCGCTTGGCGCTTGCCTTACGACAATTGTCCACAAAAGATTGATATTGCAGAGTATGTAAACGCTTCGTTGGAGGTCATGCAACGCGATTCGAGAATCATGCGTGGGGACGGTCCCACCGTATTCACGAGCGTCAAGAGAGGACAGGGCGTTGCAGACGTGGTCGATCTGGTCCTTGCTGCATGGCGGACTGCTGGTAGTCCGGGGGAACCCGGTCCTGTAGTCCTGTGAACGATGGCGGATGTGCTCGAACCCACGGAAGATAAGTCAAATGAAAGGGACACCTTACGGAATATAGTTTATTTAACTACCCTTGGATTGCTGCGGTCGGACGGCCGGAGAAATCTGAAAGAGGACTAGTGCGGTGCTGGCGGACTGCACGTTACAGCGCCTGAACGGCCATCAGAGCAACCCAGTGCTGCGCCCTCAGGTCTCAGGCTCCAGGTTGCATAAGCTCAAGGGACGGCGCGGTGCGGGAGCAATCTCAGCCTGCTCGGCCCGGGCGGGCCGCATCGTGTTCGTTGCTCCGGAGTTCACTTAGGGTGACTTGCGGGCCACAAGATACACGGTGGGTCCGAGGCGCATGGCGCTGCCAAAGTTTTCAAGAGTTACATACAGGTAGACCGTCGTGGAGTTGCTGATAGCGCCGTGTATCTCCTGTTTCCAAGGTGCGCAAAGGCACTCATGCCGTCACAGACACCGTTTTGGAACTGATTATTTTCTCGATTCCGCAGCCTCACTCTCATGGCGCAATGGCCGTTCTCACAACGCCCCTCAAGCACGTGTATGATGCCTGGTTCAATGCGAGGTTCGCAGAATGCTTCGAGCCCTCGCCGAGCCTTCTAGGAACATTCCACAGGGTCACTGGCAGCGGAACGGGCACGCGAAGAAGGCGGGGGAATTCGAGCAGCAATACGGTGCCGCGTCTGGGTTCGATACAAGCACTGCGTGCAAGCCCGAGTGAGCGTGATCTTTTTTCTTTTTTTGTGTGTGTGCGTTACTCGCCCTGGGATTTTGCTTTCATTCAAGCTGGTGCGCATCAGGCTTGGTTGCCAATCGGCTCCTGGTTGAGAAGCTGTGCGAGGGCGAGGTCTTGGGGCTTTGAGCAGGCTCGACAAGAGAATTCTTTACGCAAGCCGCCATCTGGATCGGAAGGACGCTGGTCATCATCAAATACCCAGCTGATCGTAGAGAGGGCAACACTTCGTGTGTCCCCTTCCTCCTTAATTGCCATCGGCTGTGTCGGTTCGCCTTTGGCTACATTGATCTCGCGGTCACTGTGGCACCCTTCCTGTTGGATACCGGGTTCACAAGCGTGTGTCGACTTGTTGCGTTTCTGCGACCCCTCAACGATGACGGTGATTTGTCGTTCGGAGCCGATCCGTCTCCAAGGGTTGTTGCCTATTGGGATACTTGGGCGCATGGCGGTGGTTCAACAATATCCCCCCGCTCTGCTTGATATGCAATGTATTCTGCTTTGCTTCGGGTACGACGGCGTGCTGACCATGTACACCCATCGTTACAGGGTCTTTGTCGTGCACACGTGTTTGCCATTGGTATGCATTGGCAGTCATAACGTGCACATGCACCTGTTCTCGCCTGTTCCCATTGCGCTGGTGCACGCAGCCGACAGCGTGCAACGTGGCTGACCATGGTCTCGCAGACGATACGATAGATACTGGACTTGTCCTTCCCAAGGTACACGCGGGTGGTATTCCACTGATACAGTCCTTTTCGTCCCTCGCTGGGGACAGGTGCGCTCAAGACGGCCGCTGATTTATTTTACTCCCAAGGTTGACAGAGAGGTGTATCTTTGTGCTTAATGATTCAACATTAGTGGGAGCGGTGCTTTTTGATCGCCCACGATGACATGGCGATCAAGCGACGAGTCAGTACAGCTTCTGTGGTGACCGAGAGGCATTGGTGATACTGTTATCGCAGTTGGGAAGTCCAGGCTTCAAGCTTCAAGGTTCCTCACGTGTTATGCGGACATCGGCTGGTCTGGTTTGTCTTCGTCTCAAGTGTTCGCATGGTATTGTGGTAAGCGGTGTCACCCTTATTTGATCTGTCCAAGTGAGTATGTGGCTAATCTTCGTAAGGTTTCTTGATATCATCCTCAGGGTCGATGATATCCTTTTGTCCGAGGTACGAGTGTTGAGCCCCCACGTTTTGTAAATCTTCTGCACGGGCGTCTTGACCCTCGAACCGGACTGTTGCGAGCAATGTCGGGGGGGATGGTTGGATTCTATGGTGTCGGAAGACAGCAACTGGATACGGGGTGCTTCCGTCGAGTATTGCTTCTTAGATTCGGTCCTACCGCTCAAGAACTTGCTATCAACGCAACCAGGTCGCCATGTCTGTTCTTTGTTTCCCGGGACGCACGCAACGAAATGTTTCATCTACACTGGCTCCGTAGCCCCAGTCATCCTGCGTCGGTGCTATCTGGCAGGACATGATTTGTGTCGAGTCAAGTGCAGCGAGCCCTTGCCGGGTGCCGTCAAACATGTCTCGAGACTAATCCAACATTTCACATGCATGATCATGGTAGAATGTTAGTACATCAACTAAAGTTCTGTCCCTATCTAGAGTTGTTGATTGTCGCTTTAATGCAGACTAGATGGAGGTTGTGACCTGCTCCCCTTGGTCCGTATTGTATTGCATGCCGCACACTAAAATCGAACGTGGTGAATCAAATCTCGGATAACCGAGTATTGGAGGTCATTACGTTCAAGGACGTCGTCGAGACAGGCGGCACAGATGGACGGTCAGTCGATCCTGACTGCGGACACGGGCGAGTTCTCCCGCGTCCAATGTGATCTTCGTCACGACAACTGCACAGGCATCACATTTAATGTGGTTTGGAACGACCATCCACCCATCTTGTCGACCCTCGCAAACGTGGCGTAGATGTTGAATGTGCACGGAAGCAGCTCATTAAACTTTGCTACTTGCCAATCAAATGCTTGTGTGAAGGAGACGTGGCTGGTTTCCGAAAAAAAAGCACCACGTCGAGTTCTCTGAGCGACTATCGTCAATACTACAAATACACCACTGCCTCGAGACACGCTGAAGCCATAAGTAGCTCATTTCGAGGACGGGGGCTGCGCGGAAGGGGGTGGAGCTGGCGCGGGAGGAGGGCCAGTGGCAGTTGCAGTGGGCGTGGTATTATGCGCCTTGATACGGAGTGCTTCCTCGTGAATGTCGAGCAGCTGTTTGGAGGTACTGGTGTAGAAGGATAAAACGGACTTGCCGAAGGGAGAGGCGAGGGCTTTCGTATAATACTAAGATGGCACTTTCTATGAGCCAAGAAAAGAGGAGAGAAAGAGGAGACGTGCTTCATTCGCGGTCTTTGAGTATCCCTTTTGCTCATCAACGCTCCTCACACTTGTATGGGCGTCCTTAATGGTGGACTGGACTTTGCCCGAAACGGTCTGCTCGGGGCCAAGGGCACGCTGACCGACATTGTAGTCGAGGCCGGACATGAACGACAAGAATTTCTTGGAGATGCCATGCTTGTCTGCAGCCAGATTAGAAAAGACTAGCTTTATACGAGATACGCACTGTCGAGATCAATGGCACGTTGAAGGACGTCGTCTGAAAGCTTGTAGCCTTGGGCAAGATATTCTGCGGCAACTCAAGGACACTCAGGCAGATGGCACATTCCTGGTGTTGTACTTACTACCCGCTCGTGGCTTGTCATGTTGCTCGATGTGCGGGCGGCTCTCCTCGACATCATGATGCTCTGCATGCACGGCGACATCTGAAACGACTGTGATTTTGCTTTCGCCCAGGTGGCCTCCGTTCAACTAAGATGAGGTAAGTTATGTAAAATGGATCGCGATGAAACGACGGATCTTACCATAAGCGCGGTGTGGGCGGCAGAATGCTTCTCGAAGGCGATAACCGCGCTCTTTGGAGAGCCCTCGTCGCCTTTGATGTCGATGGATTCGATCCTATGTCATTCGGATAAAAATCGGGTGTCTCGTGGAGAACCGATACACACTTTCCACAGAAGCTGGGCGACGCATGGGTGAGAGAGATCTCAAACCGGGTTCCAGAGGGTGTTGCCTACCTGAAAAAGTCGCGCAATTCCGCTTCAGTGGTGAAATTGGAGATCCCGGACACCTGTGATCGGCGTCAGAGATGCGTCCAGCGTCCGAGGGCGACACCCACGTTGACCGTTGCCTGCGACATGGCGGTGATGGCGGTAGATAATCAGGTCAATGGACGTGGGAAAATCACCGGGCGGCTACAAAGTAATGACATCGCTCAGGTCCATTTGGCGGGGCTGTGCACGACGACGACCACGAAACTGATCTGCGGATGGGCCGTGCTTGACGCTGAGCAAGTCGTCGAGAACAGCGATGGCCCCACCCTCTCTCGACTTCAGACATGGCACGCCAGTCCGCAACAGCATCAGAGGTCTCCCCGCCATCCCCACAACCCCGAGCGCAACGCACAAGTCTGACCGCTCAAGGGATTTCTGGATCCCTCAGGTCACACAAGACGGACAGGTGTCGCACTACGATTCTGTCTGGACAGAAGGCTTGACATTGCTCCCCAGATTTACTATGCCAACACCGTGACCGGCAAACGCTCCCGTGATCTCCCTAGGGACCCTGACGACGAGGTCTCGGATGGGGACTTCGACGGCTTAGCTACCTTTCAGCCCGGCTCTCGTTCCTACACCGGCGATGGTCTCGGCACCATTCTTGGTCACTCCGCAACCCGGGACTCTGCTCCAGCTCTCCACTCCACCTCCCTGGGGGTAAACGAAACAGCGTCACTCTCTTCGTCCCCGCCTGCTTTCCGAGTGAGTGGGACCTTTCGGGCTCTGCCCGTTAAGCCACTCCCTGTCCCATCGGACGCCAGCTCGGCTATCCGACCACGTGCTAATACTGACCTTGTATCTACAAGCCAACATCCGAACCACGTGCCCGACGTCCTCTACGACTCATTAACCGCACAGTTGCGGCATCGCAGCTATAGTGCTCTGGACCCCTCGCCACACACTCTCCATCACCACCGGAGGAGCGTCGCTTCCGAGCAGCGTGCATTCTCCCCCAATCCAAACACCCTTCGCTCTCTTCCAGTGGCCCCAGAAGCGCCTCGTCTCAACGAATCCACTCAGTCGCCCAATATCGTTGATGTGCAAGAACTACCTCATGTAGAGTCTTCCCAGCCACCAGCACGGACCGTGCGGGATCAGCTAGCCCCACCCCCTCCGGACCTCGTATCCGAGCTTCTGCAGAGAGCACAACAATGCATACATGCAGTGGTTCTCCACTTGAAACAGTTTGGAATTCCGCAGGTCGCAGAGGACGAAGAAATCGTTGATAACTTGATGCATATCGCCATCACAGGCATTCGGGACCTGTTGTACGTTTCGGGACCGTCATTCCGGCACCTTGGTGAGAAGAGTAGGACAGACAGAGCCGACAGCGACGCATCTCAAGCACCCCTCGTTCCTGCTCAGCGACGTGTCGTCGCCACGCTTTCTAAATTCGTCTTGTCAGCTCGGGCAGTCTTGAATGACGGACCGTGGATCGAAAGTGACAGTGTATCGCAGCTCGGCTCGGATGCCGAAGAGCTAGAGCACTCGGTAATCGAATTCGTGTCCATAGCACAAGGGGTTCGAAGCCAAGGAGTTCTTGGTTCAAAACGATTACATGGCTACTTGTCCGCTCCACACGCTGACCCAGTGAAGCCCGGAGCTGGAACGGCTGGAACCTGGAAAGGGTTTGGATGGGTAGACATTGAAGATCACGAGGAGGCTCCACGGCGAAACCTGACCGAGCTGACATTTAACGAGTTCGTAGATCGTATGTTTGGAGTGCACGAGAGATTGAGCACGCTCACAAAGGTGCTTCGTGCGTCGCGGCCTGGTATCTAATCTCTTGCGCTCTCTTCTTACTTTGATTGACGTCCTTTGACGCTGTAGCCGAAGTCGTGACCACCTCTGCTCAAGAGCTCTTCAGGGAGCTCTCGTCGCTTCTTCTATTCGTTGGGGACATCCACATAGCCAGGGGTGTTGACGTCGAGACCGTCGATCAGACCAAGCTTTCTGATGGCGCACAATACGTGAGAACGGTCGAGAAAGCCCGCGTCCTCGTTCGTTCGTTCGAAGCAACTACGCAAGCAATTTACGACGACGGTGCTTCGTTGCTCGTTGCAATACAGCGCGTCCGACGAGTCGAGCCTTGCGAATCTTGGAAAGGTCGCGACTTGGCGTACGACGCGTTGGAGGCCTTGAGCTCATCTCTTGATTTCAACCTGAAGATTTCGCGCAAGAACCTCGAGGATCTTCTCTACATTGGCATCGAGCAATCTGCTATCTTAGAGCAGTATCACCAGTCTCCAGTCGAGTGGCGAATGTCGCAACGCAGTCTCGTTTCTGCAATGTTGGCGAACCAGGCCCTGGAAGCCATTTACGACGACCACGGAACGCGGTATACCGCAGTGAATGAAACGAGCAGCATCTTGCAAAGTATTGCGGACGAGCCTTCTCCTTCTCCTTCTCCTTCTCCTTCCCCTTCGCCACCGTCACCTGCACTACCCCCTGTTCCATCTAGTGGAAACCTGTCCATTGTACCCAGCAATGAACTCTCCACGCTTACTTTGACAGAAGATGATGACCGTGTGTTCACTTTCTCACCCACCTCTGCAAATCCTCACTGTTATTTTCACTGGATGATAGTTATAGAGCCAGTACGCACGCCTCCGCGACCGGATAAAATCAAGGCATTCTTTGGTGATGATGCGCCATTGCACTATCTGAGCACCTTGCGTGCCGAAGCAAAGCCTTGGTACCTTCGACCACATTACAACCCCGAGGAAGTCCTCATCGACCCTGATGGGACTGTTCGGGGCGGGACTGTCACAGCTCTCGTAGAGAGACTTACAGCACACGAACATGTAGGCAAGTAATCGATGGTTGCGGACGTTGACAGAGGCTTACGCATGATTTAGATACCAATTTCACCAGGGCATTCTTGATGACATTCAAGTCGTTCATGACACTCGACGATCTTTTTAATCTCCTTGTGGAACGTTTCTGGATTCAACCGCCATGCGGCCTGAAATCACATGAACTCGAGGATTGGAGACAGAACAAACAGCATATTATACGTATTCGGTTAGTTTGCGTTTTTCTTGTCGTGACAACCCTTGACTGCCAGTTTTCTAGAGTGATTAATGCAATGAAACTAATAGTGCAAGACGAGGATTTGGTGAACAAGGAGGATATGGGAATCCTCGATCAGATGACCGATTTTGTGTTGCGGGGCGATGTGTTCAAAATTACTGCTGCGAAACAACTATTGGTTGCGATAAAACGAGTTGTCTGTAATTGTTTTCTCTTTGGGATCCAAGCTGATTGGGCTTCCGGTAATAGCACGCAGGAAATGCCAGGAAGATAACGCTCCCGTCGACAGTTCCTCCACCGGCACCTATTGTTCCGAAGCGAATGGAGTTGTTGGATATAGATCCTCTTGAGCTCGCCAGGCAATTGACAATCGCCGAGAGTCAGCTGTATCAGAAGATCCGTCCATCAGAATGCTTACAGCGGTCAAGGCAATCTCGGACAGAATACCACGATGGTGTCGCCAACTTCATTCGTAGAAGTAATAGGGTACGGGCTGAGACGCCTCTTGATCTTCCTTGGCTCAATTGGCTGTAGATCGCACACTGGGTTACGTATTCAATTCTCTGCAAAGACGATCCCCGTCGGCGGGCCGCTGTCATGAAGCAGTTCATCTCGATTGCTGATGTCAGTCCTGTGGCCCTGAGTTGTCCGCAGGTTCTCATGCTTCATTGTATAGCGATGCCGGATTATCCACAACTTTTCCACCATGATGGCAATTGTCACTGGACTAAATTCGTCTCCGATCCATCGCCTCAAACGTTCGTGGGAGCAAGTTAACTCGAAATACATGTCCCAGTTGGAAACGTGTGAGAGGCTCATCAACTCTTACAAGCACTACAACAGTTACCGGAGTTCGTTGGCCAACGTAAGCCCTCCCTGTCTCCCGTTTGTTGGTATGTTCTCTCCCGACGAGTCAGCGACATGGCATGCTTGATCGTCGTCTCGTCCACAGGCGTGTTTCTGACAGCGCTTACCCATATACAAGACGGGAGCAAAGACTATCTGCCTGGGGACCTTGTCAACTTCCGCAAACGACAGAAAGCGTCGGAGGTCATCCAGGATCTACAGCGGTGGCAAGCGCAGCCACATAATTTCCACCCGCTTCCGTCCATGCTCGTCTTTATCGATGAATCGCTGAATCAGTTTGGCGACTATGACGCCAGCGAAGTGTTTTGGAAGCTGAGTCTTGAGAGAGAGCCCAGAGAGCGGGACGAAGAAAAGATGGCCAAGTGGTTGTCTGACAGCGGGTTCGTTTAAACGAGTTTGACTGCGGCGCAGGTGCGTTGTGGTTTGTGTGGGCGTTCGTGCGTGTCGTTGTTCCTTTTCGTTTTCCTTCTCTCGTTCTCGTTGCATGATATCATCACGAGTATCACGGACTCGCCGCCGCGACGGTCGGCCGTGTTGTAGCAGCTTTTGTCGTATTGCTGTCCTGGATAGAAAGTTTATTCTATTTGGTATTTATGAATCCAATGCAAAGACGTAGTTCCTCCCCTCCCCACCATCTCTGGGAAGTGTGGAGTGCATGAATGAACGCTGAGGACCGTCAGCACAAGAAAGCTGAGAACTCCAAGGGTCGGGCCCTCGAAAGGGTCACGGAACATTCGGCGCGTAAATGAGAAACTCCACTGAGTGCTAGCATTACGCGCCTGGATAGACCGCTTTGTCGTACGCTTGGATTGCGACGACGGTCCCGACGAAGTGCATCAAGAATCAAGGGTTGCGTGCAAAACAACAGAGTTCGAAACGTGATCTTTTGCAGGGGTTTGGAGAATTGCATGTCGTGCCAACGCACTCTGTGCACCTCACATTAATGTTTGTCTTGGTCACACAGATAGACCAAACAGGCGGATCGGGGGAACGGAACGCGGCAGGTTGTCGTCAAAGAGAGCTAGGAGAGTGGGGTAGGAAGGGAGAGCCGAGAACGACACGGCTTTTGGTCTCGCCAAAGGCGATGCGGCGTGATTACGGGCGCATCGACGAGGGCCATATTAAACAGGCTCCGATGTGATGTGCTGATCGCAGTCTCCGCTACCATCAGCACCCTGCACGAACGTGGCCACGCCCGCCCGACGTTCAAGGCCTTGGTGACCTCGTATAACCGTCCCATGTAGCACCTCCACGCGCAAGTTGTTGGAACAGCCAGCGGCGCAGAGGATAAACACAAGGGACTTGTTAATTTCCGAATTTTCAAAGGATCATCGATCAGAACTTGGACGCTTCGAGCTGCTGCGGTTTCTATTGACAACCATGCCACCCCTCATACGGACCACCGTGCACCAGCAAGACATGCCCCGTCGTGATGCTTTGCTCGCCTCGGACCTTTGCGGACTAGCCTGATTCTCCGTAGCGTCTGATGGCGATGCAGGTCAGCACTGAATCACTGATCATGAGAGAGGGTGCTGATCACTTGCACTCCGAAGCTGTACTGATACCAGCTCGCAGCCGGAAAACACGGCCATACACCCCCAAAAACATTCGTTTGCCATATCATGCATCATGTGCGTGCTCCACCCTTCTTTGAGGAGACACAGCCTGCCGGCGCGAAACACAGCTTGTCCGCTCCGCCGTACGTACGACGCCTTCACGCATAAAAAGGCCCACAAACGGCGTTGAGCGAATCAACCCCCAACACCGTAAACTGCGGCCCACGGACCCGGACCAATGCGACTCACTTTATCTTCCGTCTTTGTGCGCAACGCCAGCTTTACCAACGAAGAGGGCCAGGTGCTCTACAAGACAACCCATCCCACCACGATCGGTACCGGAACCACAACAATCCACAGGGTCGTGCCCAACGCCGACCCGACCGACATGCACGACGACTTTGAGGTCATTGGCGAGATCGAATGGCATGTGATTGGCTCATCCATGTTCCGGCTGCACGATCAAGTGATGAAATCCGACGACTTTATCCCCAATCATGGGATCGCCGCGCGGTATCTCGTTCCCTTGCGGCGGCGGGTTTCATATTGATATCGCTTGCTCGTAGCAAACGAACGTTTATTGGGCCGGACGACTGTCCATACAGGTGGGACTTGGATTTTATGGCCGTGGTGGTGAGCGGGCTTCTATGAATCGAGCGGCCGATCCGGCGCTCAACCTCCCTCGCTAGTTATTTCGGGACGATGCGTCCAAGGCCGAGGTGGCTAGATACCACCGGAGCTCCCTTGGCATCGTGGGTCCCAAAGAAAAGGGGCACATAGACATCGATCCCTCCGTGATCCACATGCTCGATCTCGTCGTCCTCACGTTTGTCTACGTGGAGAAACTACGCATGGACAGAGAAAAGAATGTGATATGGAAGATCCCCTCAGTGTAAACCTGCCGCGTGGCGTGGTGATAACGCCGTGGAGACTTTTCGCGAGCCAAAGGCCTTTTGATTGCCAAAGTCCGTTTCTATTGTCCTCGTGTACGATACCCGACGATATGCATGTTCATAGTCGTGGCGACGGCAGTGACAGATGGCGTGTTTCTCAGCCCAAGTCTATAACATGTTGTTTTTCAGGTGGAATCCATGCACTATCATGAATCAGTTCCGTCTTCTCTGACAACAGCCAAACGGTGAGCCTGAGATTTGTACGACATATTCCAGCGGTGTCGTCCTGTAGGTTGATCTTGCAGGGCTCGCCCCTCCCTGGGACCAAACGACGCTCCTGATCTTGCTGCAGCTCGGCAAGATTTTTTTCGGCAGCAGTGTTTGTTGTCAATTCTAGAACCTGTCTTCTTTTCAAACCTGAACCAGCCAGCTGAGGCGGGTCGCAGGGGCGTGTTTCTTCTTGCGTCATGCAGAGAACTCTGACAACGAACGAGAGCAATTGAGACACATACCAGGCCTTGATGTCCAGTCGTCCTGCTGGAATGACCGTGACGTCGTCTGAATCTTGGAAGCCAGACAGCCAATCCTGTGCGTGTGTTGTGTGATGTATTCGTTTTCGGCTCTTTTTTTTTCGTTCTGTAGGGGACTAACCATGGTGTCGGTGCGGATTAGGTAGTATGTCCTCGTTCCTGCCTGCAAGGTCTGTCGTGACCCCGAGCGAATCTCGTCGTGGGCGCAGAATATGTCGTTTCGCTGCTGCGGACGTACTCGTGCAATCCGCAACCTCCTCTGTAGGCGAGCCTGCTCCGCAGCTAGTCCAGTGCGCCAGCTTTCCGACACAAGATGCGGTCGAGTAAAGACGAGCGGCGGCGGATGCTGCTATACAGTACATTCCATCGCAACCCGCCGCAGTCCTCTCTCTTCGCACACCGCTTCTCACCGGCTCGGGGCAAGTCAAACGTGTCCAGTGTCGAGCTACCGCCTTAGCTAAAATCACGCAATCAAAGCATGCAGATGCAAGTGACGCGCGTACACGGGAGTGTAATGTGCGATGAGTGGTGCTGCTCAACTTGAGATGTCGGCAACGCCTTCTCGGAGAGGGTAAAGAACAGACGTGGAGAAGGGAGGGACGCGAGAAGAATAAGGGAGCGCGAAAAGGCACAAGTAGGCTGGGAAGTGCCGTAATGCCAGATGTATAGTGGACATCTAGACCACATGAACGAGAACAGAGCGGATGGATGCGCCTCGACTTGAGTAGATGGCGGAGAGGCTGAAGTGAAGGACGAGGGAGCTGAACCGGTGTGGCCAGGAAATGAAGATAGCATGAACGAGATATTCAGCCTGTAAGGGTCACCGCCTGAACGCATGGAGAAATTCATACATGCAGGGAAATGATTGCCAGATGAATGATACAATGGACAGTGTTTACAATGAGAGGATGACAGGAATACGTTCCTGCGCGGTTGGTGAACTGCGCTGCACCAATGACACCTTGAGGCCGTGAGCAAAGTAACAGCGAGCCCCGATCACTCACAAGGCACTGAACAGACCCTAACGATATATACAACTTGGAGCCTGATGCATGGAGCGCCTTGGGCTGTTGTCCAGTCTAGTCTTTACCAGACGAAGTCACCGTCATTAGCACCGTGAGAATGACATTTTCTCAGGTCGCTCTTGCATCCCTTCAGGGACTCTGGCTGAACGCCAACCTTGGTGTCAAGTCAGCATGTATGTAACCGGAAGACACGATGATACGGCGCCAGCAAGTGCCATGCATCGGGTCAACCGTGTCCGGCTTCCACTGTGTCAGCCTGGCCCATTGCTGGGATAACGCCTACTTGCCATTTCATGTGAGCGATCGACCCTTCTTTTCGAAGGACACAGCATGAAGCGTGGTGCTCTACACAGCACATCATACGCGTGGGGCACCCTCAAGCCCAGCGTACACATAAAGATTGGACAGCGTTTCCATAAGCCTCGTCCGACCCCATCATGCGGCTCACACTGTCCTCCGAGTCCGTGCGTAATGCCGTCTTCACCAACGAAGCAGGCCAAGTGCTGTACAAGACGTCGCATCCCGTCAAGCTCGGCGCGGGGACGACGACGATCCATAAAATCATGTCCAACGTGGATGCGATGGACATGCGCGACCAATTCAGAGTCATGGGAGAAATAGAGTGGCGTGTTCTCGGATCGTCCGCGTTCCGGTTCAATGGCGAGGAGATGCGGTCCAACGAGTTTCTCCCTAGTCGTGGCATCTCGGGACGGTATGGCGTTCCCTTTGTATGTAGGTCACGCTATTGCAGCTTCGTGCGTGTTGTAGGAAACGAACGTTCGTAGGACCGGACGGTCATCCATACAAGTGGGGCCTGTTCTTCACCGTGGTAGTGGTAAGCGCTCAGATTGTATAAACGGGGCAAATACGGTGCCCAACGTCCCTTAGCTGTCTCGGGATGACGGATCCAAGGCGGAGGTCGCAAGATATCACCGGAGCTCCCTTGGCATGACGAGCCCGAAAACAAAGTCATATTTGGACATCGATCCCGATGTGACACACATGCTCGATCTCATTATCCTCACGTTTGTTTACGTGGAGAAACTGCGCATGGACAGGGAGAGGGCTGCAAAGTGGAGGTTGCCTCCACTATCGTGAGCATACGAATTACATGATGGGGCAGCGGCATCAAGGGACACTCCCCCCGAACCACAGCTGTGTCCATTTCGTAGCGATCCAATAGTGCTACATCCGCTGGCACATCTCAACTGTTCCTATTGCCTACCGGCGTCAGCAAGGACTTCTGCTCAAATCTAGGATCGAATCCCGGCCTCATATCAGGCGAAGATAAGGTGATCAATTGCGATTTTTATCACACTATACTGGTGCATTGTAATTCTTGTGATGATGTGATATTTTCTGTGCACGCTGTCAAATGGCTCGAAATGACTGTGAGCTGAAGTGGTGTCCGATGTTCGCTGTAACTACCCTATGTCGTTCTCCATCTCTTGCAAGCAGAATCCAACTTAGGTCAAGTCGTGCACCTCATCGGCGTCGTCTGGTGTACCCATTTATTCAATTTCAGCGAGCAGAATCGACATTTGCCAAGTACCATAGTCACTCAAATCCCTGTTACGATCCTTGGGAATTGTGTGCATGAACACTTTGAGGTTGCCATGGAACATCGCTTGGTGTGTGCGCTGTTGTCGACGGCCTACACATCATTCAAACCTAACTCGGGTCTTTAGCCGTACGCGTATAGTCAAATAGACCCTCTACTTCAAACTTGAAAGCGCCACCCCGGACGACCACACAAGGTCCAGCACTTTGGTTTGTCGTGTTTGACGCTGCCATTACTCTTGGGCCCCCCCAAGGTCTGGTATCTTTGAAGCGATATGATGCCATTCCTGCAACGCGATCGACAACGAACGCAGCGCAGTTGGAAAGAGACATTCATAGGGTACCTGCCTCGGGGTAAGAACGTGATGAGTGGGCACCCGAGCAGGGCGCAGAACTCTTTCGTCTTCGCAGCATCGAAACCTCGATGTCAGCGCCAAAGACGACGGGATGTCACGGATTACATCCGTGGTTCGAAAAAGTCAGTTAGCTTTGAAAGCGATTACTCACTCACAAACATATATGAGACATAATGGCGATACGAACGAATGAGATTAGTTGTGAGAACTCACGCAGCCGGCGGCGGCGGTCACCCACTTCTTGGATGGGATGCGACGACGAGGGTACAATAGGATTGCTACGGACGTGATGGACTGACAACCACAGGGCATGTGACAAGCTAGATGGTGAAGTCAGGGTGGGATGACTGGAAGAGATGGATCGACAGCCACTTACCCCCGCTAGATGGATACGGCAGGGACCATTATACGGCACATGAGATAAGAGACGTCAACTGATGCTCACCGACTTTCCAGACGCTGACGGGGTGCGACAGGAATGGTCTATCGAGTGATTGGTTGTACACCAACGGCCCGTCATGCGTCTATCCTCACGATGAGGAGGAACTAGGGCACGCGGGACACAGCCTCACTGATTTAAATGACAGCTTTGTACTTAGAAGCTCTGAGCCTCTGAAAATCGACAGGAATGAAGGAAAGCAGATAATCTTGCGCGATTACATGCAGTCGCAATGGAGGTCAGTCTACCTTTAGACGCAGGGGAGAGAGGGAGAAAGGGCGAGGGAGGGAGAGCTCGGGCAATGCCTCTGGCCCCCAGCGACAGCGAGCCCGGCGGCGCTTGCGGGGCGGGTGGGAAGGTCGCGTGCCCGAGCGACAGTCCTCGTGGCCCAACAGCGCGACGGCTGCAAGCGCGGAATCGAGGATTGAAGCCTGAGGCGGGGCTGGTGGGCGAATGCGACGAAAAGGAGGGGGGTAAGGCGATGCCATGTGACCTTGTGCGCGCCATTGCTGCGTGTCCCACACACTGAAGTGATCCACCACCTCGCAAGCCTTATCAGTTGCGCGAGTCGGACGCCCACTTCACTCAAGCCAGAGGGAGCCCGTGTTCGCGGATCAGCGTCGCACATGATCGTCTCCATCTGCGGCTTCGTCTGTATATCACTGACATGGGCTGTTGCGAGATGAGAGGTCGCCTCCGTATCTGAGCGGAACGGTGTCACGGTTGTTGGCTTCAATGTTAATGAGATCTAGGACTGGACCGCCATCCTAAGCTGGTGCAGCCAGCCTGAGTGTACAGAGCACTACAGCTAATTGGCAATCCACCGACGCACATTGGTGACATCTCCACTGAAGGCCCAGGTTCGCACAAACCAGCCCGCTTGACGCCATAAACTTGACCTGGTCGTATCATGCGAGTCCTCCCAATGTGCTCAACACCATCTCCAGCAACGAAGCCGACCAAGTGATCCTCACCGAACTCAGGAGCGACGACCCATAAAGTCGTGCCCAACATGAATCCGACGGACCGACCCAGGTCGCCAGCACCTTGCGGAGAATCCATCCGGACAAGCGGCAATGATTGATCATAAAGCACGGGTCGTCTCTGCAGGTGCTTGGACAACTCGCAACGACGTTACAGGGACTTGGTCCACTGGCACCGGTTCTGGCTGAGCTCGCCTGCAATGTGCCTGGCCACCCCCGGTCAGCTTTCCTTTTCCAAAGACACAACACAGCCCGCTCAAGGGTCACTTCGAGTCAGACGCCGTCGGGTCCCTCTGCGGCGTCGCAACCCTCACCCAGCCCACCACCATGCAGCTCACCCTGTCCTCCGAGGCCGTGCGCAACACCGTCTTCACCAACGAAACCGGCCAGGTCCTGTACAAGACGACCCATCCCTTCAAGTTCTATGGGACGACGCTCATCCATAAAGTCGTCCCCAACGAGGATCCGGCAGACATGCACGACCAGTTCGACGTCATGGGCGAGATCACATGGCACTTCGTCTCGGCGACGTTCCGCTTCGAGGGCAAGGAACTGCAGTCGGGCGAATTCATCCCCAAACACGGGATCGGGGGACGGTATGTCATTCTTTTATCATGTCGTCGATCTCATGCATGTCTGCGTGCCGCCCGCAGAAAACGGACGTTCACAGGACCGGACGGTCGCCCGTATAGGTGGGACATGTTGGGTAAAGTGGTAGTGGTGAGTCCCAGATCGTGAGGGTTCAATTCGGTGCTGAAGATCACCTCCCTTCAGTTGTCTCTGGACGACGAGTCCAAGACGGAGGTTGCAAGATACCACCGGGGTTCGCTTGGCATCATCGGTCGCAAAGGGAAGTCTCGCCTGGACATCAGTCCCGATGTGCTGCACATGTTGGATCTGATCATCCTCACCTTTGTTTACGTGGAGAGACTGCGCATGGGCAAGGAGAAGGCAGGCTAGGGCGGCAGTGTCGACGGTTGGCCATGACACATGCTCGTGAGCCCCAACGTTGATTCGGTTGAAAACATTTCCACTGATTCGCCCTACAATTATATAGTATTTCTATCAATCGCTGGTTTCTATGCGTTCCATCGTTCACAGGTAGCAGCTCGTGTATTTAACCCCCGCCCGATCCAGGCGAGAACCTTTGTATTCACTTCACGTTCTCATCACAGCCGACTGCCAAGCAGTTTCGAGTGACCATATGCCCTTTGCAGGTTCCCGGTATGGCAGATACCTTGGAACACGCAGTTGAACTACTCTAATCGTGTCACACTCCGATCGTAGCCAGATCAGCGAGAGAACAAAGTGCTTTGCCCATGGAAGGTCGGCCCCTCGAAACGTGCACGTCATCAGAGATTTCATGGCTGCCCTCGCTGATGCTGGGCGTTGTTTCGCCGATTGTACGTTCAAAGATAGCCTGGAGAGCCTTTCTGACTATCATTCTTGGCACTGGAAGGGAGATACTAAACAGTTGCCATCGCATGCTCGCAATCGACCGTCCCCTTCCCCGAGTTGCTCCAACTTCATAATTAACACGATTTGGTCCGTAGACTTTTGTGGATGTTGTCCTGGACTGATGGATACTTGAAAGCTGTAATAGGGGCATCGATCTCGAGATCCGCTAGCTCCTCCATCAACCCACCAACACCGTCTTCCCACCGCCGCTTGCCACCGACAACCGACAAGCTCGCCCCATCGTTCGGAATGGACATGACGGATGAGGCGAGCGTCCAGACTAGCGCTGACCAACACTCAGACGGCCGAATAGAGCCGATCCCGGCCATGCCGTCAACGACGCAGGCATCGTCGGTTGGTTTTCCCCGGTTCGATTTTGCGTCAGGGACTGACTGTCCGATTTGGACTACATCCACCCCCAGGCGCGCAGCTCCCCGGGAGGAAGATTGTGCGTTCAGCTCTTGAATGATCTCGCCCTTTGGAATCTCCTCCCTGTGATCGAGAGGACGAACAGGAAGACGATCGCGAACATGAGCTTGGGGCTTTCAAGCGCTGCAAGGGACGTAGGGGCCCCGAAGGCTAGCGATAGCATCAGCAAAGCCGCACTCAGCATGCTCATCCGTCCGGCCCGTCTCCTCCGTCTCTTGTTCGGGTCTCACTTCTGATCGCCGTGACCAACGTCCGTCCGTGCTTAAACGCACGAACAGACGCGCAAGCATCCCGACCTAATCGCCGTCGCCCCGGACCCTGGCTGGGCAAAAAGAAAAGGACGCTTCAGAGGCGCAGGTTGGGGAGAGCATATGTGGGACGCTGCACTCGTTGCAGGGTCTGACGAGAGGAGTGCGGGCAGGTTCTTTGAATACAGGAGAGCGAGCTCTACGATAATGTGACCAAGAGTCAGCCCAGCCTGGCCCCGGCTGACATGCAGCCCCTCGGTGCATCTCTCTTCCGGCTCCGACTTGGGGTGACAAAGACTCTTCGGTTTGAACGTGTCAAAGGTCGACATGGCTTTCGCCATTCACATGTCTCGCTTTAGGCGATGGGGAATGGTTTCCTAGATCTTTGTTTCTAGTTCTGGGAATCATCCTATTCGTCATTTCGATACCGGCGCTTCAAGGCCCTGACAGCCGGTTGGTGCTGGCACGCCTTGGACCTGAATGAATTCACAGGGGCATTATGACTGAGCTGATTCCGAGCGGATCTCACGAGCAAGGGGATAAGCGTGGCAGAGGCGGCGGGAAGAAGGGCTGGCAGTGCTCGCTCCTCGCTGCCCTGCGCTAGCAGTGTGGTAAATGAAGCGGTCATTTGATCATCCATCAGTAGTAGTACATATGGAGATGGCTGTGACTCCCTCATTTCCCCTCGTCTCTACCGTTGCGGTGGAGATAAACAGCCACCTCCCATACGAGCAACGCTCGGAGCTACCCACCTCCTTCCTCGAGTTGCTCCATTCAACATGACCAACACGACATGGTTCATCACGGGGTAGGCCTTTGTTCGCGTGTTCCCGAAACCACATGGGACCGACGGATGCGCTGGAAGCTCCAATAGAGGAATTGGTCTCGGGATAACCCGCCAGCTCCTCCAGGAGCCCACCAACATCGTCTTTGCATCCTGCCGCTCGCCATCGACCGCAAAGGAACTCCAAGAACTTGCCTCGTTGCCCGGCACACTTCATATCGTTAAGATGGACGTTGCGGATGAGGAGAGCATCAAGACTGGCGCTGACGACGTACTCAGACTGTTAAACGGGGGAGGTCTTGACTACCTTGTTAACAATGCAGGCATCGTCAGTCGGTCTCCCTGATCACGCGATAGACTGACCGTACGAACGAGCGCAGATTCCTGGGGGAGACGATCATGCGTTTGAGTTCAAGCCGGCCGACCTCGCCAAATCGATCACGACCAACGTGACCGGCCCGGCCCTCGTCCCGCGGTATCTACTCCCGGCGACGGAGAGGTCGAGCAGGAAGGTCATCGCAAACATGAGCTCGAGTCTCTCGAGCATCGTGCGAGACAAGGGATCATTGAAGGCGAGCTACAGCATCAGCAAGGCTGCGCTGAACATGCTCGTGCGTTTGACCATCTTTCGTCGGGCCTAATTTAATGGTGTTCAGACATACAAGCAGTCGCGTGAGCGTCCTGATCTGGTCGTTATTGCCTTGGACCCTGGCTGGGTGAAAGACGGTACGAAGAGGGACGATGAACGGATTGACATGGATGTGAGCGTGCACGGAATGTTGGGCGTGCTGCAGGGTCTGACACGGGAGAGCACCGGCAAGTTCCTCGAGTACACGGGAAAGGAGGTGTCGTGGTGAGGAGACCAATCTGAGTGCCTGTCGGAGTCTCAACTCCCGCTCTATGAGATGGCCAACAAATTTCAGTTGCTTGACTCTTTGGGTCACCCGGAGACTGAAATCCTCCGTTACTTCACTTCCCGGCGATGAGCTTTATCGGGAACACGAAACCATCTACGGTTCCTTTCGTGTGGTAATGTCCTCCACAGCATGTCAATGGACTCGCTTGATGTATTTGCTGTTTCCTTGCTGGGTTCATGAGAGCCCGTCGTTCTCGTTCATCATGTCGACTTCAGCTGACAGCATCTCATTCACTGGCGGCCACTTTGTTATGGAGCTGACACTTCAGACCCTTCCTCTTCCCTCCACTCGTCGCTGCTTCTCCACCTGTGGCGGCAGCCGCTGGCGACCCGAGTCTGGCGTATCCGTCGGCCCCTCCGATCAGTCACCTCTGCTACCACTGAACACCGTTAGGTTGTTTTTCCTTGATCGTGATGTACGCACTAACATGTTTGGGTCCAGGGATGCTGTCCACGAGCACCTTGAGGATCGATGCGCCAGACGTCATCAACGAACGAGAGCAAGTGAATAATCTTAAAAACACTGGTATCGGAGCTGTAAGAGCAGGGTGATTGTGTTTTTATGCCGTTCGCTTGTCGACCTCCTTATGTCGTGTTCTGATGCAGGGTTCTCTCCGTCGTTTCAGCTGTCACCGAGCATGAACATGATGACCTTGCCGATGGCTGTTCTTCGTGGTGTAAGGTGATAAATAGCACCCGCTCATCCTCCCCAAGCTATCCTGTTTCACGCAACATGACCAACACGACATGGTTCATCACTGGGTAGGCTGCAACTTGTCCATCAATTGCTCGGAACTGACGGACGTTTGAAAGCTGTAGTAGGGGAATCGGTCTCGAGATAGCCCGCCAACTCCTCCAGGAACCCACCAACATTGTCTTTGCATCCTGTCGTTCGCCATCGACGGCAAAGGAACTCGATGGCCTGGTCTCGTCGTCCGGCATACTTTACACCATCGAGATGAACGTTGCAGACGAGGCAAGCATCAAGGCTGGCGCTGACGAAGTACTGAGGCTGTTGAACGGAGCTGGTCTTGACTATCTTGTCAACAACGCGGCCATCGTCAGTCGGTTTCCCTCTGATTATGTTGCGTCAAAGGTTGATTGGCCGTATGGACGTGTTCCGAACGAGCAGCACCCCGGGAATGATCGTGCGTTTGGCTTCATGCCGGCCGACCTCGTCGAAACGATCAGGACCAACGTGATTGGCCCGGCTCTCATCGCGCGGTATCTCCTCCCAGCGATCGAAAGGTCGAATAGGAAGGTCATCGCGAACGTGAGCTCAGGCACTGCGAGCATTGCGAGGAACGTTGGGCCTAGATCGACCAGCTACAGCATGAGCAAGGTTGCGCTGAACATGCTCGTGTGTTTGATCGTGTGTTTGGGCCGAGTTCTTGCGCGTATGTGACTTTTTTTTTTTTTTCTAGACGTACAAGCAAGCGCAGGAACGCCCCGACCTCATCCCTGTTGCCCTATCCCCTGGTTGGGTGAAGACGGACATGGGTGGCGAAGCGGGGCTGCTCGAACCGCATGAGAGCGTTTCTGGAATATTGAGCCTGTTGCAGGGTCTGACGAGGGAGAGCGCAGGCAAGTTCTTTGGGCACACAGGAGAGGAGATTCCGCGATGATGGCCGAGGGTACAGCAGCGACACCCCTGGGGACAAGCTGGGCAAGACCAACCCGCTGTGCTTGATGTCTAGTTGCCGTGGAATGCGCAAAAAATGCATGATGTGATCAGTCTCTACCAAGCCCCGCAGGGTGCCAAGTACCATTCCCGACGCAGAGCAGGTCCCCTTTCGCGACTCGGCGGATAGGCTGTCCAGAAATGGACAAGCAACCTTGGAATGCTTCCGCGAAATCTCCCACGGGATCGGTCGACCACACGTCGCACGCTGAGCCCAACCCCATCCTCGTCTTTCCTTAACGGGTAATAAGCTAGTTCGCGACCTCCAGGATATCTAGAAAATCTAGTTCGGACGACCATACACGTTGCACGCTGAGCCCAACTTTGCGCAACCTCGACCTCCTCTTTCCATAGCGGGTAATAAACTGGTTCGACCTCCAGGATATTTCGAGAATCTAGACTACATAGCCCAGACACGAGTTCCGACCTCTTTTCCCATACTGTGCAAACATACTTCATACAGCATATATCAATTGCGGGCCACGGGCGCGTCCCACGCATGGTGTCGGCGCGGGCATACGGTTGGGGTAAGCGAGCGGGATTGCATTGCGTCATTCTGCCGTATAAGGTTAACTGGACATCCTCCCCATCCCGTCGGTGGTTCGTAGAGGTGCTCTGGGAAACGTGCCTTGACACAGCATATTGCGGCTGCCAACCTTGCAAAGACTGGCACTCCAAATCTGGCGTTGATCGCGGAACATCATCATCTTCGACTTTCCAAAACAGTTTCAAAGCCTCGTCGCGTCGTCGGGCCTGTCGTCATTCAGGGAAATCTTCCAGAGATTGAACATGCCTCAGCCCCCACTACTTAAGCCGGCGTTCTCAGTGCCACCCCGTCAGACCTGCATATCGCCTTTTCCTCAGCATGCAAGCCTTCGTCTCAAAGATATCCAACGAACTCACCCCGCGGATACTTGCATACACCCTGTACGAAATGATGGCCTCATCGCGTGACTTTGAAGACGTCAAACTCGCGCTGAACGACCGAACGGATTGGTCAATCGAACTGGTGAGATGCCCTCGCTCAGTCCATGCAACTCGTATCTCACCATCGTTGGAATCATTTGTACAGTTTCGGAGTTGCTTCACGTAGGTGCCCATCAACCTTTCCGCGAGCATCCAGACCAACAATGCTTCGTAGCATTCATTTCGGTAACGGCAGCTCTTTTCTCATGCTGTGTGCGCTGTCCTTCTTGATCGTGGCCGAGTCGATACACATCCATTACGGTCGTCTCTCAGCTGCAGAGCTCAAGGTGCTAAACAGTCCATTGTGACGATCTCATCGCTAACGAAACTTAGGAGCGCGCCGAGACCATGGGCTACGCGGCGTTTGCCATTCTCTTCGCCGTGCTCGACATTGGGTTTATTGTCGTCCGTGTCGCAGGACTTTTCGCATTGTCTAGATCCCCTGGACTCGCGACAAGTCTTGTCCTCGTCAGCATGTCACTGTCTATTATCCTCCCGTCGCTCGGTTACGTTCCTAAACTTGTCTTCAGATGGAGAAGACGCAAGTCTGGTGTAGAAGAGGTGGAATCTGCATGTGTTTGACGGTACCCACGATTAGAGCACCTTGTCGTTTGTGATATTTGTCAGAAAAGTGGGATCTACTGCAGGCGCCTGTGTCGTGCTCAGCAAGGCTGTTTCGCTGCGGCTGCGGTTTGGCAGTCTGAGAGCACAGCCACACGAGGGCTCCTACATCCGCATTCGACCTTCGTCCGTATTTAAGGACAGCGGCGCTGCCACGGACGACCCCGAACCGCGTAGACATGTCAAGGTACCCAGAGGCAAGTCCAAGTTCGGTCTCGTTGCCTGCCAGTCGCTCAATCTTCCAAGGCGGACGAAGCACAACGTGGCCATTACAACGATGGCTACAACCCTTATCCATCCGAACCACCCGCAGCAGATCCGTTCGACCAGCGCCAGTCGCATTATGGCCAGTACGACTCCACTTATTCAGTGCGATACGAACGCAATCCATACGACGCCAACCAGCCCTACCACCTCGCAAATCCCTTTGAGAATCCAGAGGTCCCCTCGTTTGCGCCCGCAACGCTGCAAGAGACGTATTATGAACAGCAGCAGCCACAAACCGAGGCGTATCCTCTCCATGAAACATACTCTGCAGCCCAGCCCGCGCCGTCTCCCCCGCAGCCCGCAGGTGACTATGTGGGCCCGACCTACAACCCATACGATGCCCAACCATCACATGCGCCCGGTACACGTTCACAGTCGCAGTTTGGGAGTGCCTCATATGACGTGCGCGACGACGACATGGACGCGGGCGAATTGGCCCTTCTTCAAAGGGAGGCTCCTTATCCACGCGCTACCTTGCCAGGTGGTTACGAAAACGTCCCCGACGCCGACGACGCGCAACTTGAGTCCAACATCCGGTACGGTCGCATACCACAACGCGTCCCACGACGATACAAGACGCTCAAAAAAGTGGAGCTGTTCCACGGAAACCTTGTCCTCGACTCTGCCGTGCCCTCCAAGCTGCTCGACATGTGCGCGCTGCGCAACGAGCGCGAGTTTACGCACATGCGGTACTCGGCGGCGACGTGCGACCCGAACGACTTCCAGGACGACGGGTTCACGCTGAGGCAGGTGCATTATGACCCGCCTCGGCGCACGGAACTGTTTATCGTGATGACGATGTACAACGAGGACGAGGAGCTGTTTTGCAGGTCGATGCACGGCGTCATGAGAAACGTCGCCCACTTGTGTAAACGAGACCGGAGTATGACGTGGGGCAAGGAAGGCTGGAAGAAGGTGGTGGTGTGCATCGTCAGCGACGGTCGTCAGAAGATCAATTCGCGGACGCTGAGCGTCATTGCTACGATGGGTGCATACCAGGACGGGATAGCCAAGGTGCGTGGGTTGTATGCCCTTTTGGCGCCGGCTACTAACGGGAGGGCAAAGAACGTTGTAAACGGGAAACCTGTGACGGCGCACATCTACGAGTATACCACTCAGAGTGAGCGCCTCTGCAGGCTGTATGCGCTGAATTCTGACGTATCGCAGTCTCTATCACGCCCTCGATGAAGATCGAGGGTGCCGAAAAGGGCATCATTCCCGTCCAGCTCATTTTCTGCCTCAAAGAAAAGAACCAGAAAAAAATTAATTCGCACCGCTGGTTTTTCAACGCGTTCGGCCCCATACTCCAACCAAACGTTTGTGTACTCCTCGACGTTGGTACGATGCCCGGGCCCACTTCCATCTATCATCTCTGGAAGGCCTTTGATATCAATTCCAACGTGGGCGGAGCCTGCGGAGAGATCGTGGCGCTCAAGGGCAAGTTTGGACAAAACCTCATCAATCCGCTTGTTGCGGCGCAAAACTTTGAATACAAGATGTCAAATATCTTGGACAAGCCTTTGGAGAGCGTGTTTGGCTATATCACGGTATTGCCTGGCGCATTTAGTGCATATCGGTATATCGCTCTGCAAAACGACGTTACGGGAGAGGGTCCGTTGCAGAAATACTTTTTGGGGGAGAAGATGCATGGCGCCGGCGCGGACATCTTCACTGCCAACATGTATCTTGCCGAGGATCGAGTAAGTAGCCAGTCTGCTTTCGACTCGTTGTTTATGACCATGTCAGATATTGTGTTGGGAGCTGGTCTCGAAGCGTGGAGGCTCATGGATCCTGCACTATGTCAAGTCAGCCTATGCTGTCACCGATGTGCCCGATCAAGTTCCAGAGTTGATTTCGCAACGTCGGCGTTGGCTGAACGGATCGTTCTTTGCTGCCATACACAGCACCTTTCATTTCCATTACATCTATCGGTCGTCACACACATTCCTTCGCAAGTTCTGGATTCATGTGGAAATGGTCTATCAAACATATAACTTGATATTCTCCTGGTTCGCTCTCGTACGTCTTGTCCTTCTTCATCTTGGATCGCTCTGGTGACATCAGACTTCCGTCAGGGCAACTACTATATTGCCTTTGCCATCCTCACGACCGCACTCGAGGATTACGTCCCGAGTTTGCATTATCTCAATCTCATACTCAATTACTTTTATCTGGGGCTTCTTATCATGTGCTTCCTGCTTTCGATGGGGAATCGGCCACAGGGTGCCAAGTGGGCGTATACCCTAGCCTTCCTGGGATTCGCTCTCGTCACGATTTACATGACGGTACATTTCAGGCTAACCTTTCATTTATGCTGACGGAAGCGATGACGTGCATACTAGGTCGCAGCATTTCTTCTTGCGTACGAAGGCATTAAAGGCGTTGCAAAATCAGAAGGGCGTTCGATCCAAGTTAGCGATCTCTTCTCGAATTCCATCTTCCGAGACATTGTGTTATCGCTCGCGGCCACGCTCGGCCTTTATATCATCTCATCGCTCTTATTCGTACGTTCACGTATGACGCTAGTCCATCGATACTACTGACAATGTTCTAGTTTGAACCATGGCACATGATCACCTCTTTCCTGCAATACCTTTTGATGGCACCATCGTATATCTCCGTTCTGAATGTATATGCTGTACGTCCAGCCAGGCGGTTTCTTTTTGAGACGAATCCTCATCTCACTCCCCAGTTCGCCAACGTCCACGATGTGTCGTGGGGTACAAAAGGGGACAACAAGGTTTCCACCGACCTTGGGGTTGTGACCGCCGGTAAAGGTCCAAACAAGAACGAGGTCGAGGTTGCCGTACCCACTGCGGAGACGGATATCAACGCTGCTTACGAGGACGCGATTCATGTTTTGACTACGAAGCCACCCAAAGCAGAACACAAGGTAGACCCCACGACGCAACAGGAGGACTACTACAAGACGTTTAGGACAAACGTGAGTGATTGCAGCCTTGACTGCTGAGGATCGTTGCTGATGCTTCAACCCCGATTCGTAGGTATTATTGGTCTGGACGTTGAGCAACGTTTGTTTTGGGATGCTGTGCACGGCGACTGTCGTTTGCTGACATGGTCGATTTTATGCAGGCGCTACTAGCAGCCGTTGTCGTGTATGCTGTTTCTTCTCTGGTTGCTTCCCGTGTACTCATCGTGTTTGCTAGTGCCGCAACACCAGAGGCGGGGAGTGGGAATGCCTCCGCAGCCGTGAACGGTTACATGTCCTTTATCCTGTTTTCCGTCGCAGGACTCGCACGTAAGCACAGTCTTTTTCGCTCTTGGTCGTCCACACTAAGGACTTTTGCAGTCATTCGCTTTATTGGCTCGACCGCTTACTTGCTTGTGCGCCTGTTTGCTGGAGAATAGTTGGATGGTATCACATACCTCGCCGCCACGTTGTCGGACTAGACTGACAGATGCCCAGGATGCTATGGACGATTTGGATCGCGAGCCATCCTCATTCTTGTCTTAGAACCATTAGCCCTCTAACGCTGACATGAACTTGATGTATCGCTGAAGCTTTGTTACGTGTGGTCGCTCTGTTCTTTTGTAGTCGCAAGTATGATCCACGTTAGGAAAGAACGTGATAGAACTGAGGATACAAACGTCGACTGTAACAATCTGATGCAAACTCTGCTACCGTACATACCAGCTGGAATCCGCATTCACGCTTGGCCGTGCTCTTTTTTTCATATTTCTGGCCAATGATGATGGTCGCACGGGACCGGATCTCTCCAGGCCCGTCTTGGGCTGTTCTTCTCCGTATGTGGTACAAATAACGCACCTCTCACCCGTACGCTCATCCACACGCGCCCTCACTAGCACCGACATCGTCACCGTCGACACGGACGAGCAATTATTCAGACGCTGACATCGACGTGGACATGGGCGACGACGAGGCAGAACATGAACCAGATCCTGCACTCGAACCTCCTATCTCGAAGCGCAAAGCACAGACCGACGCCGGGTCTGCACGCCGACCGCCCAACAAGCTGCCACGCTTGGATTTAAACGGCAAGGGTGCCGCTTCCAGCGCTGCCAACGGCCGCCTGCTGTCCGCGTCCGCGTCCGCGTCCTCGTCCTCGTCTTCTCCGCCGTCGTCGTCGAGCCACGCGGTGCCCGCGCGTACGCAGCCTGTCCGCGTGCCTGCGCTTGTACCGCCTGTACCGCCGTCGTCGTCTTCGGGCCCGAGAACGTCCGGGGCGTCCTTGTCTTTGACGCAGCCAGCTCGGAGGACGACGACGGCACGGGAAGGGCAGCAGGTGCGGGTTGTTCAGGCCGAGAGTGCTGGAAGCGGTCCATCCACGTCTGATTTCCCCAACACGATTTCGCAGCGGATTCAACACATCGTCGCGCAGGAGCAGAGAGAAAAGGAACGAGAGAGGAGAGGCGTGAGGGAGCAGGGAGGGGAGGAGCCGCAGGCGAGGGCGCGCAAGCGTACGTCCCAACCCAAGAACGTGCGCAAGGTGACGACGGCGAATCTGCTGAAGAATGCTCAAAACGCGGGTGCGTGTCTCGTGTCCCATCTTTTTCTTCTGTCGTGTTGATGCATCCCGCCCCGTCCGTCGTCCATCTCAACACGCGCGCATACAGGTGGCTCAAGGGACGAATCGCGAGCTTGGACGCGCGTCAGACCCAAGTGGAAACGTATGTCGTGCAATCGCAACCGTCCCCTTCGCGTCTCATACGTTCACCATCGCCCGGCCTTTAGCAAAACGTACAAACTACGATGCGGAAATGGCGCAAACGCATCCGCTGGGTGTGGCGAGGGATCGTGGCGGGGATACGATCGAGTTGACAGATTCGAGTGAACCGAGGCATCGACCTCGTCCATCTCAGGCATCCGCCACGGCGATCGGCGCACGATCGACGACGTTGACAACCCAAAACGAACCCATCGTCATCACGAGCGGCTCGGAAGACGAACACGCCCCGGCGATTCGTCCGACCCAGCGACGGATGAGTGGGCCGGACGGGACGCAGGGGAGGAAGGATCGGGCGAACGTGGAGGTGATCTCGCTGATAGATAGCGAAGAGGAACGGGTAGAGGGTTCGACACGTGGACCGGGTCTAGGTGCGTCTGTTTCGACGACGACTGGGGTTCAGCCGCTGGGTCCGTCTCGGGCGATGCTGCCATTAGGCCCGGCACCGACGCCAGTGTCAACAACAGCACCGCCAACCGTGCTAGCTCCCGTTCCAAAATCTGCGGTTGCATCGACTTCGACACAGGTCGACCCACCAACACCACAAAATACCGAGGCGCCTTCCCGCCCGAGCCCTTCCTTTGGTCCACTTGATGACTTTGACGATCCGTTCAGTAATATGGATTTCGACACTGGCGCCGGCGAAGCCAACCCGGCTGAAGACTGGGATGGTCTCGATGTTGGGAACTCGCTGGCAACGTTGCCGACGACAGTGCCGTCGGGCAACGCGGATGCAGTTGGGACGAGTGCCCCGGAGGGAATGGAGGAGGTGTCAGGTTCGGACGTGTTGTTCGATTCGTATGTGAACATGGATCAACTAGGAGGGGAAGTGGATCAGGGTACAGGCGGGCGCGCGTCTCCGGACGCACGAGGTACGGAAGGGGTAGAGGAAAAGGAGGAGATGAGAGTGGACATGAGAGCTATGAATGGTCCGGCGTCGACACGCGAGGGTTTGTCGAGACCGAGGAATGCGGACGGTCTATATGCTGATGAAACCAAGGATGGGGATGGGGATTGGGATGCGCGCATGCAAAGCCTCGAAGAAGGTGAGGTGCTCCCGGATGACGTGCCCATGATATCTAGGCCGCGTTTCACGGACACGCCGGAGAGTGGCGAAATCAGGAGCCAGGAGTCACGCAAGGGTGGTATAGCAAGGTCGGTGAGTGAGCGCAGCCTCAACGTCGATGTGCATATACGGGATGACGAGGTGGACCCGAACGACATGCCGAGCGAAAGTCAACTGCCGAGCTCTACCGCGCCGTCTCGCATTCCGGTTCAATCTGTCACGGAAAAACCTGCACCAGCGTCCATTCAAGCGCATCAAAACTCATCGGGGTCGGCATCGGCATCCGTGTCGTCATCTGCGAGCCCGTTTTCGGCTGCATCACAACCGATCGGTCCTACGCGGTTGTTGGTTATGCCGGATATCTCGTCGTACAAGGGGGTGAGGTTCAAAAAGCCGCTCCCAGGGGCGCGGGAAAACTCGTTCTTCTCGAGAGCGTTGATATCCGTGAAGGCGCCAGTGAGTGTGGGCGAGAAGACCTCGTCGGGAGGCATGTCTACGCCCGTAGACGTGCCCTCGAGTAGCGGTCTGGTGCAGAACCAGAATGGGGCTGCTAACGACACCGTCATTTCGGTGCCATTACCGACGATGGCCTCGGATGCGCAACTTACAATATGGGCTTCGCTGCCAGCTGTGGGGCTAAGTACTACTACACACAACGACCCACCAGTGGCCGATCAACCTCCACCTTCTTCCGTCCAAACGATTCCGTCTACTCTTCTTCCGGCAACTCAGCCCCTCTCTCGGACCACATCGCATGGGCCTCCTCCTGCAACCCGATCCCTCACTCGTTCATCCAGTCGTCCATTCATCGCACCCCCGCGTGTGCTCGAACCGACTACACCCATGTCTCTGGTCGACGTGCTCAATGAAGTGCGCCGGGACAGACTCCAAAAAGAAGCGCGCGAGTTAGCTCAGAAGCGAAATTCGGTTGGTGCCATTGGTGCGTCCGCGACATCGTCGCGACTGTCGTCGTCCTTTCTCTTGGCTATTGATTTCTCTGACGATAAAGGTATTACAGCCGAGCGCGCTGTGTCTGCGAAGAGTGCGAGTCAAGCGCCTGCATCATCACAACCGTCGCCTTCGACACCGATGATAACGAAGACACTTGGTAGGACCCCGAGTTTGAAGGACATTCGGGACTTGCTGGCGAGGCGGAACGTGGCGGGACATGGTCCCCGACCGACACCGCCGTCAACGTCAACGTTGACCACGCCCGTGCCCAATCAAGACGAGGAAATCAGGGCGCCTACGTCCACACCCGAGACGAACGAGGTACTCACGTCGACGGGGGGGAGTCGTCCCGTTGGTTCCTCAGCGCATCCCGAGGCTAGGGATGACCTGGTGAGCACGCCAGTGTCGACGACCGCGAAGCCAACCATGGTACTTGGACCCGGATCGAGCCTTACGAGTGCGAGTGCGAAACGGCAACGCGAGCCCGCGTTTGCTCCGTTCGAGGCGTTCATATCGCCCATGCGGCCATGGGGCAAGAAGAAGGCAGAAGGAGGTGCCCCGCAGACCATGTTGCGGTCGCGTGCGTCGACGGGCATGCTCCTTGGTTCACAGGGGGTCAGGAAGAGAGAGGCGAGGCATGCGAGACGGGAATCGTCGGCAGCGGTGTTTGAGGCATATATTGTGCGGGATTCGCCGAGGGGGGAACGGACGCGGATAGAAAAGTCTGGTCGTTTGAGCACGCACGGGGATGGGGACGCGGGTGCCACCGCCATTGCGGGCGCGGACGTCTCCGTTCAGGTTGGGTCGGAAGAACGACGTGTCGGGTCACCTGTGCCAAGTCTCTCGAGGGATCAGGGGTCAGAGCGGGCGGAGGTGACCCCTGTGAGCTCAGTCGAGGTATCAGGCCACGGTGGGGGCGAGGTTGGCGACGCGATCGAGGCTGACGTGGGGGACGTTCGTGCGGACGGGGTGCGGGGTGCGGGCGCGGGGGAGACGGATGAGACGGACGCGCTACTGCGACTTGCGTCGGTGCACTTGTCGCAGGAGGCGGAGGCAGAGGCACGGAGGGCCCCAGCACCAGAGTTGGTAAACGAAGTGAAGGCGAGCGAGGTGGACATGGTGGACGAGGTATGATCCGCATCATGTGCTTTGACATCACTGACAGGTTGGGATAGATGCCGGACGCGAATGGTGGGCCAAGCGACGCAATGATGGTGGGTACACGGGTTTGGTTTTTAATGCGGTGCTCTTGACGTGTGCTGGATCAGGTCGATGGCACTCCCGAGGATGTCAAGATGAGAGTGGACGATGTGCCCCATCTACCTAGCGTGCCAGAGACTGTGGTAAGTGAAAGCATCTTTTCTGGATAGACAAGGTACTGAGACGTGGTGGAGCCTTGTACGACTGACTCGTCCGTGCCGTTCGTAGAGGATGTTATCGTGGTACGTGCATATGCATATATTGGAGTTGTGGATCTCGTACCTACATGTACGTCTGTCTACAGAGCACGTGTGCAGTTGCGTCCGACGAGCGCGTCATACAAGATGCAGATCGCGCTAACTCGTCTCATATGACGACACCTGATCTCCTGTTACCCGAAGATGCTCAGCTCTGTCCCTCTGACCAAGACATCAATGCCGAAAAATCACCTCGACCGAGTGGAGAAGAGTCGATGGACGAATGTGACGCGCTTCTGACGGTGCGCGGGGGGGGTGAGTCAGAGGTGGGTGGCCAAGTGTATCGAGGGAGGCGCAGTACTCATGTTGAACAGTCGGAGGCCGTCAGCAGCAAGACTGTATCGAGCACATCACTCGTGCCACCGCCCCGAGTGCGCCCGCGTTCGCTTCTGAGTGGTTCAGGAGAAAGGTTGCCGGCCGTTTCTGGCCCAGTCAAGGACAAGGACAAGGACGAGGACGCGTACCGTATCATCACGTGGGCGTCGGTGGTGGCCGAGAAACGGAAACGCCGACCCGAGTATAAGCTTTCCAAGGATCTTCCCCACGGACTGCAGGACTACATGAACACGTTTCCAGACGAGATCCGGAACTCGGATGTCGGGCGGGAGGTGTTCGAGGGGCACATACGGGAAGCAATGGTGAACGAGCCCATGGCGCCGGCGATCGAGATCTTCAACAACGGGATCGGGCATGAGGTGACGCCCGGATGGGAGTTCCACTACACGAACGAGATGTGGTATTCGGACAGGGTGCCGCCGCCAGAGTGGGAGGGTTTGGAGAGCTGCGACTGTGTGGGACGGTGCGATCCCAAGTCGACGACGTGCGCGTGTGCGCGACGGCAGCGCAAGTGGGTGCAGCAGTACATTGACGAGGAGATCATACCGCCTGCGTGGTCGGGATCCCCGTTCGTGTACGACCACAAGGGGTTGTTGCAGCAGTCCGAGTGCCCGATCTTTGAGTGCAATCGGTTTTGCCGCTGTGACGACGACTGTCCGAACCGGGTGCGTCGCATGTCTCTCTCTTTTTGCATTGTTGATGGTGGTGGGCGGTAGATTGTGCAGAACGGACGCAAGTGGCCTGTCCATATCGTGCGGACTGAGCGCAAGGGCTGGGGTGATAAGCTATCATTAATTCTGGATGTGGCGTTGCTCATGTGCGTTGCAGGGGTAGCTGCGGGAAACAAAAAGATACCCAAGGGGTCGTTCATCGGTATCTATGCGGGGGAGCTGTTGACAGAACAGGAAGGGGATGCACGCGGCAGGTACGTGATGGGTCGAAAATAGGGCGTTGCACGTGTACTGACAGTGTGGGCAGGTATTACGACCTGTACGGTCGGACGTACTTGTTTTCGGTCGACTTTTACCACCTGAAGATGGACCTGGAGAACCCGGACGAGTGGGAGAACCTGTACGTCGTGGATGCGTACCACGCTGGCAACGTAAGTCGACGTGACGTCGGGTGGGCCTGGACTGATCACGAGGGCAGTTTACGCGATTTCTGGTGAGTGGGGCGGGGCTGTGCGGGCGGCAACAGCTGAATGCGGGGAAGAACCACAGCTGTGATCCGAACTGCAAGATTTGCGCGTGCTACATCGACGAGGCGGACGTCGACAAGCCGCTGCTGGCGGTGTTTACGACGCGAGATGTCGAGCCATGGGAGGAGCTCGGCTTTTCGTACTATGGGGACATTGACGTGAGTTTGGCTGACGGGGATACGCTCGGGGCTGACGCTGTTTCCAGGAGAAGCGGGAGGAGATCGAAGCGGGCGGGGAGACGCATGCGCGCGAGCACGCGGTGTACGTCCAGTGTCAGTGCGGCGCGGAGAACTGCATCGGTCGACTATTCAGTTGATGTACTTACACTATTTTATAACACCCCGCTCCGCCCGCCAAGCCATGGCTCTTCTCTTCCTCTTTCTCTCCCTCCTCTTTCTCCCTGCGCTCGCGCTGTGGCCCATCCCTACCGCCCTCAGCACCGGGGACAGCGCCATCTTGCTCAGCACCGTCTTCCACATTGACGTCGCCCTCAAGAATGCCCCGGATGACCTCTACGCGGCCGTCCTGCAGGCCCAGTTGTACCTCCAGAACGACAAACACGGTCGGCTCGTCGTGGGTCGTGGTGCCAACGACTCTGCCGCGCTCGCCAACGCCCCAGCCCTTTCCAGTCTTCAGCTCACCCTCACGCCCGGCTCGCCCGTGAACACCATCGCGTACGAGTCTGTCAAACCTCTTGACGACCGCTGCGAAGGATACACCCTCTCCATCCCCGCAGACGGCAGTCCGGCCAGCCTGACCGCCAACTCCACCTTGGGGCTCTACCGCGGCCTGACGACGTTTACCCAGCTGTGGTACTATTACGATGGCAAGACGTACACCCTCGAGGCACCCGTCTCGATCACGGACGCGCCTGCATATGTGCGTTTCATTCTGACGTGAACGTCGTGGGCTCTTGTTCACCCTTGGCTCTTGTAGCCCTACCGCGGATTCATGCTCGATACTGCCCGGAACTTGTGCGCGTTTTCGGCCTTCTTTGTTCGAGTTATGGTCTGACGTCGCCTTAGCTTCCCCGTAGAGGATATTCTGAGGACGTTGGACGCGATGAGCTGGGTCAAGATCAACACGTTCCACTGGCATATCGTCGACAGCCAGAGCTTTCCCCTCGAGGTCGCGCAGTATCCAGAGCTCGCTGCGCACGGGGCCTACTCTGCCTGGGAGACTTACAGCCAGAGTGACGTCGCATACGTCGTTCGATACGCTGCTGCAGTGCGCATGCTCTCATTTGACGCGTCGCTATCGCTCATATCGCGTTCGTAGCATGGCATTGATGTCCTTTTGGTGCGTGGCACAGGGCGACGACGGAACCGCCAGCGCTGACAATGCCCCGACAGGAAATCGACACGCCAGGGCACACCTCCATCATCGCGACCGCCTACCCCGACTACGTGGCCTGCTTTGATGCCGCCCCCTGGGCAACTTATGCTAACGAACCCCCCGCCGGCCAGCTGCGATTCATGCTCCCCGAGGTCGTCAATTTCACCACCTCGCTTTTGAGCGATGTCGCCTCGACCATGCTATCGTCCTATTTCAGCACTGGGGGTGACGAGATCAATACTAATTGCTACGTCAACGACACCGTTACTCAGCACCAGCTCAACTCCACCAATACCACTCTTGTCCAGGCACTTGCCACGTTTACAGAGAGCACGCACGGGGCACTGATTGGGCAGGGCAAGACACCGGTGGTGTGGGAGGAGATGGTCCTCCAGTGGAATCTCACGCTGTCGAATGAGACCATCGTCATGTGGGTGGTGTCACCACGTGAGCCGAGATGACGTCTCTCAACGGTATTCCGTTTTCAGGGTGTGGATCTCGTCCGAGGACGCCGCTGAGGTGGCCAACTTGGGCTATCGCATCGTTCAGGCACCATCGGACTACTTTTATCTCGTGCGTGGACGCTTTTGTCTTTGAAACCCCCATTTCTGATTTCTCGCCCCGAGACAGGACTGTGGGGGAGGCGGATGGGTGGGAGACAATCCCAATGGGTACGTGCTGGCGGTCGTGCTTGCAACAACAAGGCTGAGTGTCGGTCGACTTAGGAACAGCTGGTGTGACCCTATGAAGACATGGTCCAAGGTGGGTGCCTTTTCTTGGCAGACGTACCTGGATGCTCCGCGGTAGGAGAGACTCAATGATTTGAATTAGGCCTATACCTTTGACCCACTTGCTAACTTGACTGAATCACAACACGGGCTCGTCCTCGGCGGTGCGTTGCTTGAGAGGAGAAAAATGGAACGCGCTGACGACATGGTCACTAGGAGAACAATTGCTCTGGACCGAACAGTCCGGCCCACAGAACCTCGATCCGATCGTCTGGCCCCGGGCAGCTTCCTCGGCCGAGATCTTTTGGAGCGCGAAGTTGCCTTCAGGGGAACCGCTCAATGTGACCGAGGCGTTGCCGCGTCTTCAGGTGGGTCCCGTTCCCCATTTCATAAGTATGAAAGGTTTTGATTTTGGGATGCACTCGTAGGACCTGAGGTATAGGATGGTTCAGAGGGGTGTGAACGCGATCCCCTTGCAACCACAGTGGTGCGCGCTTCGGCCACATGCATGTGATTTGCATGCATGAAGGAAAGGATGTATGTATGTTACGAATGGGACCGACCGTCACGACCCCGATGTCATAATGGCTGCCTTTTTTTTCCTTCTGAATTTGTGTTTGTTCAGGCTCACTAGCGGCGGTGTGTCGCTTTTCCAAGTGACTTCTCTCTGTTTGGGGTGTTTAAAACATGTAGAGTGGTTTGGGGCCATTTTTTCTGTCTTGAAAAAAATCAAGTGAAAAGGCGTTTGAATGAAGAAATATCTCAGTTTTGTGTTCAGCCAAGTCACTTCATCACCAACCAAGTCGGCTACCGCCAGTCCTATTAAGTGACTCACGAGCAGTACACAGGTGCAATGCGTTTCTCGAGTGACTACAGGTACTACACTTACTAGTGGCCAGGCTGAGAATCCACGAACTTGAGATAGTGTCGTGCTCGTTCTCAGTGAAGGTACCACCCCATGTTTGCGAGGTACTGTATTCTCTCCCCCCTCTCCCTCTTTCTTTCCTTCCTTCCTCCTGTGCTCGCCTTATGGCCTATTCCTGCCGCCCTTGACGTCGGAAACTCTGCCCTTCTAATCAACTCTGTCTTCCACATTGATGTCGCCTTTGGCATCGCCCCGGACGACCTCTATGAAGCCATTTTGCAGGCCGAGGTCTACCTCCAGAATGACAAACTTGGCCGGCTCATCGTGGGTCGTGGCACCGCCGCACTCGCCGACGCCCCAGCCCTTTCCAGTCTTCAGCTCACCCTTACCCCTGGCTCGCCCGTGAACACTATCGCGTACGAGTCTATCAAACCCCTGGGTGTGCGTAGTGAAGAGTATGCCCTCTCCATTCCCGCAGACGGCAGTCCGGCCAACCTGACCGCCAACTCCACCTTGGGACTCTACCGCGGCCTGACGACGTTTGCTCAACTGTGGTATTATCATAACGGCGTGATGTATACGCTCGAAGCACCGATCTCAATCACGGACGCGCCCGCATATGTGGGTCTTGTTGTGTTTGGTCTGACGTGGGCGTCGTGGGCTCTTGCTCACCCTCGACCCCTGTAGCCCTACCGCGGATTCATGCTCGATACTGCCCGGAACTTGTGCGCGTTTTCGGCCTTCTTTGTTCGAGTTATGGTCTGACGTCGCCTTAGCTTCCCCGTAGAGGATATTCTGAGGACGTTGGACGCGATGAGCTGGGCCAAGCTCAACACGTTCCACTCGTCGACAGTCAGAGCTTTCCTCTCGAGGTTGCTCAATACCCAAGGCTCGCCGTGAACGGCGCTTACTCTCCCGAAGAAACTTACAGCCCGAGCGATGTAGCGTGTATCGCACGCTACGCTGCCGAAGTAAGTCCCTCTGTGTCATTGCGCGCGGTGCTGTCGCTCACATTGCGCTCGTAGCGCGGCATCAATGTCCTCATGGTACGTCCGACGGGATTACGACGGGATTCGCGCGCTAATAATCCTTCCACCCCCCAGGAAATCGACACGCCAGGGCACACCGCCATCATCGTAGAAACCTACCCCGACTATGTCGCCTGCTTCAATGCCGCCCCCTGGGCAGCTTATGCTGGCGAGCCTCCCGCCGGCCAGCTGCGTTTCGTGCTTCCCGAGGTCGTCGACTTTACTGTGTCGCTTTTGAGTAATGTCGCCTCGACCCTGCCGTCAAGCTACTTTAGTACTGGGGGTGACGAGATCAATACCAACTGCTACGCCAACGATGCCATTACCCAGCAGTGGCTTAACACAACCAACACCACCCTCGTCGAGGCGCTCGCCACGTTTACAGAGAGCACGCACGGGGCACTGATTGGGCAGGGCAAGACACCGGTGGTATGGGAGGAGATGGTGCTCGAATGGAATCTCACGCTGTCGAACGAGACCATCGTCATGTATGTCTTGTCGACCATGATCCGAGGTGATGCGTCACGGAATGCTGTTCACCTCTCAGGGTGTGGATTTCGTCCGAAGACACTGCCGAGGTGGCCAACTTGGGTTATCGCATCGTGCAGACGCCGTCTAACTACTTTTATCTCGTGCGTGGGTGTGTGGGCCCTCTGTTTCTGATGTCTCACCCGTTCGAACAGGACTGCGGGGCAGGCGATTGGCCGGGGAGCGACCCCAATGGGTAGGTCATGTCCAGCGGTAACAAGGATCGATATCGACGGGTCGGTCGACTTAGCAACAGCTGGTGCGATCCTTTCAAAACGTGGTCCGAGGCAAGCAGGTTTTCTCCCCACCTGACGGTCCACGTCGAGGCTAGCGGGGACGTCACATTTTCCCGACTTAGGCGTACACCTTTGACCCGCTTGCCAACTTGACCGAGGCCCAGTCCTCGCTCATCCTCGGAGGTACGGTTCTTTCTTCGTGGGAGAGAGGAGGGGTGGAATGACGGACGGCGATGTTCACCAGGCGAACAGTTACTCTGGACGGAACAATCAGGTCCACAAAACCTCGATCCGATCGTCTGGCCCCGGGCAGCTTCCTCGGCCGAGATCTTTTGGAGCGCGAAGTTGCCATCAGGGGAATCGCTCAACGTGTCCGAGGCGTTGCCGCGTCTTCAGGTGCGTCACGGTATCCTTGCCATCTCCATGCATGGCGGGGATTCCTGATGTTTTTTTTGGGCACATGCACGCAGGATTTGAGGTACAGGATGATTCAGAGAGGCGGGAACGCGATCCACTTGCAGCCACAGTGGTGTGCGCTCCGGTCGCACGCATGCGACTTGGACGCGTGAAAAAAGGACAAGGATTGCTTGTTGGATATCCCCTTTTTTTTGGTTTGATGCAAGTGCCGGGTGCGCGAGACACTGTCTTATATACCTGTATAAGTACCCCATGTATGATGATCTTGTGTCGGCCTCATCTATGTACCTACCCCGAAGCCTCTCGGATACAACAATAATACACACACGGCCTGTGGTCCGGCTGTTTGTGAAACCGAGAGCACCGTCTAGACTTTTTCTATTCAAGCGCTAAAGGAAAGCGTACTGTCGCGTATCCGCAGACGCACGCTCCGATCCGACAACCACTCGAATCGTACCCACTCGAGCGTACCCGCGATCGTCATGTCGGCTACGAAACAGAACGAGAAAGAAAACGGAGACAAGTTCAGTGTCCCTCATCCCACAAAAAAAGCACAACACGCACCGTCTTCACCCACGTTAAACGGAAACGTCCTGTACGGTCGCGACCCCATCTCGCCTTGCCGCGGCGGCCGTCCAGGGTGCAAGATAGCGCCAGCGAACGTCGCGCCGACCTTCCATACCCGCACTACGCCCTCTTCGAGCGACGCCGTCACTAGCCGTCGCCCGTCGGGCGAGAACGCGCACGCGGTCGGGCGATGCGTGTGGCCCTCGAGGACGTACAGCTGCGTGGCGGACTTGAGGTCGTACATGATGAATGCACCTTCGGCGGTGCCAACCGCAAGCCGTTGTGTCGGTGTGTGAAAGTCGACGGTGGGGAAACTGTAAAATAGAATCGGTATTTGAGACGGGAGTCGAGAATGCCAGGGAAGACGGAGAAGGATCCTACGTTTTGACAACGTGCCCAATGATCTCCGTTGCAGTGTCTAGCACGGCGTCCCGACTCGATGTCGAGTTGGGATCGAGCGACCTGACCACCGCCTCCATTAAACGGGGCAGGTTTGGGTACAGGATCAGTGGTCGCTGTTCCGCCACGCCTCCAGTTAGTAAACGTATGAGGGCACAGTCACACACGGCCTCCAGACACCCACCTTGCGAATCAGAATCGCTACCAACTGCATTACACTTTTGCGCTCCGCCACCGACCTCGGGTTCAAAATATCTAACGTCAGTACGGTCATGAACAGGACCGTGTGGTGCGTCGCAATTTGCAACACTGCCGAACGCGCATGTGGCCCGACGTTTTGGACGGAGATTTGCTCCTTGCGCATGTTGGTCGCAAGTGCAAAGAGTGCACGCAGGAGGGCCATGCTGTCGATGTAATGTTGCCAGATATGAAAACCTCTGGCACAGAGGTCGACTGCGAGAGCGCCGTGGTTCAAATTATCCTCGTACAGGTACAGGGAGATCGATTTAGAGATGTCGACGAGGGCACTGGACACCATAAGAACAGGCCGAAGAGAGGAGAGATGGCGCACCTTGTAGACAAGAGGCTGTATTTTTCGACGGCCATGTAGCCGCAGAGGAAGAGCGCGAGTCCAGACTGCGTCGAGTCCCGATCGACAGAAGGTTGTAGACACGGTACTTTGGAGGGTGTGTTGAGGTCAGCACGTACACAAAATCTGAGGGTATGCACTAACGGCGGTATTGCCAAGCATCTACTAGCTCAGCACTTTCCGTGTCAGAAAGCTTGACAACGTTTGCATCGAATAAGAGCCTTGCCGCATGACGCAATTCGTCTGTGCTCAGGCATCAAGACAACCCTGATGACGAATGGACCGAGACGCCACATACTCGACGCATCTAGCCATTGTCGAGCCAAGTAAACGACATCCGGCGCCTTGAAGTGGGGTCCGACGACGGAGGGCAGCGAGGTGGCATAGAATGTCATCACAGTCTGACAGTCTTCGGTAATGTCTTTCAACAGGGCAACCGTCAAGCAATAATATCGCAGAGGCCGTGGGCACCTACGTACCCCCGTAGAGCGACATAGTCTTGAGGATCGCAATGACAGCGACCGCACGCGCAGCAGAAACAACCCCCGAAATGCACCACATGTTCCTGGTGTTCTGATAGTTGTACAAGGTCGTCATTCGATTGCTGTGGGGGTCTCCAATACACGGCCGTGCACACAGGGCAGAAGAATGTGACCTACGAAACACGCCCGACTCCACCCAGGTTGAAAGTGATACCCAGCTTGGTTTCACACACTTCGTCAATATCTTGACTCAACCCGGGGGTTAACATAACCGACAGCAAGGTTCGGAGGTGCGTCAAGGGCGCGGAGTGAGACGCAGACGAGACCGGGATACCGCCAGATGCTTTTGCATCCACGACCGTCACCTTCATGGAGCGCTCCAGTGCAATCGTGAACGTGCACACTCATAAGCAATGTTCAGATACAGTGATTTTTCATCCAAGTGTCGACTTACTTGAATCCATAGTGGCAGACGCGTCAGCAAGTGTCGATATCGACGAAGATACGCGCGTATCTCTTCCATCAATTGGCCTGCGAAATCTGTCAACGATATGCAACAATGGGTAGGTAACTGACTCACAGCTCGAACCACTCCGAAGTGTTGAGGGTATCTCTAGCCTTTTCAGTGTCCATGGCGCGCCGAAATTCGCATGTCTTGATATCCCATAGCCTTGCAGGGCCGTCGGTGTAGAGGATCATGAGCAAATCGTGTTCTTCACCACCACCATAATGAATGTTTGACAGAGGTGATGATGCACCCGGTAAAACGTATAACCTGAGACAAACAGTGGTCATCCTAGACCCACTGGATGACAGTCAAAAACATACTTACAATCTAAACCCGTCCATTGCAATGACTGCAATCGTACCGTCCATGGATATGCACAATACGCATCCGCGCAGCGGTCCGGCATTTTCTTCTTGCTGCCGCACTTGGACAACATGCAATAATGGCACTATAAACTGGACAAAGCGTGCAGAAAGCTTGAGATCCCTGATGAGATGTGAATAAGTACTCTAGCTTTCAAAGCCGTGTCCATCGTACCGCAGCGTCCATACAGCGATACCACCATCATCCGAACCACCAATAATAAAGCGGTCGCCTGTTTTCTCGCTGCGGATAAGGTGCAACGAACAGATCGACGCAGGAATAGGGACGTCAGAAGTTTGCTGAAACAATGAGGTCCCCATTGGTTGGATGGAAGATGAGGAGAAGGGTGATCCCGGGGGGGACTTTGGGCTTGAGCTCGTCAGTGCTGAAAAGGAGGTATGTCGGAGGTGACCGTCGCCTGGAAAAACAAAGCATCAGATAGCATAGATAGAGAAGAACCGCAAGACTCACTGTAACCGAATATGAGGGAGTTGAATTCTAAAGGAAGTACTGCCGTCAGAGTGACATCCACGTCTCGGCGAGTAGGGGTTGCCAGCTGCGAATGCCACAATCTATGACCTACTCTATCTTGTGATTCGCACTGTGAAAAGAAGGATAACACCTTGCGTCCAGAGGAGGTATGCCGGAGTGTGATAACCTCGCTTGTAGTACTTATAATGCAACCCATGCCAGGTGTGCCAAGGGCGATTGTCCGAGTGGGCGTCGGCCTGGGTATTACAAAAGGGTCTTGAAAGTTCATTTGAATATAAAAAAGTGTCGCAAGAACCTACTGAAACAAGGCGCGCTCCGAGTCACTTTGATCTCCATCGGAATCCACTGGGGCTAACTTGTACCACCAAGCGATGCTCTGTTACATTGTCTGATCGCACCCATCATAGCGAGACGGCAAGGACGAACCCCCAAGACTACGAACGACTGATTTCCAGTGAATTGCACCTCTAATATCTTGCCAATGCCTTCCGGTTGGACTCGCGCGAAAGGCCAAACAGGTGGGCTACCACCCACTCGAAAGTGGAAAATCTATAGGTCAAGTCATGAATCAGGCTTCGCCATATGGCCCTAAACGCACCAAAACTTCAGTATCTGTCCAAGCAAGCCCCAGCACATCGTCCCTTTCCAGAGTATATCGACTACGGAGGCCCCTTAAGCGGTGCGGTACGGATGAAAAGACAGCCTCCCCGATATCTTGTTCCTCACCAAACCAAAGACGTGAAGAGTCCGTGTTGGGATAAGCTAGATAATTTGATGCCATTCCTTTTAGGGAGTCCCTTGATGCAACGTTCTCCAAACTTTTACTGCTGAAGGATTTGAACGGATTGGATATGGCTGAGGCCCTGGATTCGTCAATAGAGTTTGCAGAAGAAGCTACGGAACGTGCTCGTGCTGGAAGCTCAGGGCAGGCAGCAACGGAAAGCGGCCTGGAGACCACATGGTGCTCGCTATTGATGTAGATAAACGATAACGACCCTAAGAAGAGAATGGGAGAGGACCGGTGATAACAGGATAAAACGTACCATCTACCTCATTGCGCACTATGTCAGAAGCCCTCGCATAACCACTGATCTGCCAGCTCCCCAGTGGTTCGAGCCATGTCGGGTAGACACTGTATTGGTCCCCGACGTGTAGTTCAAATAGTGAATACCATGCACACTTTTGCACAACGTCATCGGGCGAATCAGGAAGTCCAAAAACCTCGGGACAGGGAGGCCGATATGTAGCGCAAGCTAATATAAGGCTGGTGTTCTGTGAAAGAAGTTGAGAGAGGTGCGGGATAAAGAATACCAGATGCTTACTTCTCTGATCTGAACCGATCTCAGTTGCACCCAGCATGATTTATCATTTCGTAGCTGGGAAATCTTTCGGCAGTGCGCCGTCGTAATACACGTACCATCACGCGTGTCAAACACAGACAAGTCACTGGAGCACACATAAGTAACTATCGTGTCATAAACATGCAAGCATACCCTGATTCCTGCAGAGACAAAAGTAAATTTGTCCCTTCAGGAATAAGAAGATCCGTCACACCATAGGCTACACCACAAACAGGAGGCAACATGTGGACGCATAGCATGACGAACTCTTCTTCGGTCTTGTCGTTCTGAATAGTAAGGCGAGGTGAAGAGGGGACAGAGAGTGATCTAGGAGTGTGTACGGGAGAATTCATCGCAGACAAGAGTGATTTGGGGTCGTCATGACCCTTGATTGATTCCCCTGGACTAATGGGTGAGGCGATGGAGCATGGAGGTAGCGAGGATGGGGAGAGTGATGTTCGCTCAATGACTACACCCTTTTCGAAGTTAGGTAACAGCGTATCCACTATGCCCCGCTCGCGTGATGGTTTAGCGACGGTGTTGCTCCTCAACAGATCTTTGAGGCGCTCAGACTCTTCATCAAAGTCAACGAGATTTCTAGATGCCTGCACCTGTTCACGAGATACTCCGGAAACCACCCGAGAGCGCACAGATGGCTTGATAAGTGCCTGATTCAAAGATAGGGACGAAGGTGACTGCAAGTAACCCGATTGTCGGCGAGAGTGCGCCTGCGACTTTGGAGAGGAAGGTAGAGAGAGGGCGCGAGGCCCGGAAGATGCGGAGGTAGATGGCGTAGAAAGGCGTGTGCGGGATAGTGGTGGAGGGACGGCTCCCGAGGTGGGCTCGTCATGTAGAGGAGTTCCGAAGAGGTACACGGAGCCGAACTTTCCTCCGACTGCAACTCCAAGAGACTCCGAAGAATGAGCTGATCGCCATGAAATTACTCTGGAACATGGCTCATCGATGAAACTCTGCTCTGTCACATTCGTCTGGGAGCCCGTTGCTAGGTGTGAACAAGCTGGAAATGTCAATGGGACAAGCATAGGAGGACGTCGAAAGGGGCCGACTGATTACAAAAGATCATAAAATGACGCCCTCTGTAGATTTTGTGACATGCACAGTCTGAAGGTGTGAAGGCCTTGCTGGTCGGATGACGTACGGGAGAAGGGGGATTGGGAGCATCCAAATCAGGCAAGCGTTTGTTTGTTTCCAAGGCCATTGCCAAACAACCGCCTGCCTAGTTCTGCCTACTGTCTGGATCTACTCGCCCTAAACCACCGCGTCGAGTCTGTGTTGCCCATCGAATCCTCCGCGGGCAACGAAAGCCGATCCCATAGTGAAGTGCTGTTATCGTGGGGACCGCATGGCAATGGCAAAGTGCGCTCTGGAGCCTCTTGGGAACCTCACTGGTCCGACGCGCCCCCGCCGATGCGAGCCATTACGTGGCTCTACCAACTCCATCGATGGGGCTTAAGATTGGTAACTGGTACCATACACGGTCTCGGACGGGCAGCGGTACGGGCAGTCCCCTGACGAGAGGCCTTCGCAGGCTCGAACCCGCACCCGAGCCCGCACTGTATATGGTGCGCCCGACGGGCGTGTGTGCGGACAGACAGCCCGGACGTCCCCCTTCGCACACAGATCACGCACCGTGGCCTAGCGGCCATAGTGCCCCCATCTTTGTTGTATTGTACCCCTTATTTTACGTGCAACCGCGTCATGACCGAGTTCCGCTGACGACCGGGAGTAGGGACATTGAAACCGGTTTGTGTATGAGAAGCTTCAACCTTTGGGCGCCCTGTGAGTAGTCCTGCTGCGAGTGCATTGCCGTAGTTATACCACCGTTCGGCCATTACTTGACTTGCCGACACAAGACTCAAGGCTCACCAGTGCACCCAGCAACTTCCTACTAGCGTGCAGTCGATGACCCTATCGGTCTCAAATACCCTCCGATCATCCACTTGATAACATGTTAGACTAGGTCGCGTATCGCCGCTCGAGGACTCACACAGTGAATCTGCTATAGATTAAAAGTTCCCACCTAGCTTCCTCCCTCTATTCCCGCAGAACGACGTGCACCCCCGCTCCTCGGCGCAACTTGCCCTGACCATGGGAAGCGGGCCGGAATGAGAGCAACTCCACTGCTGTCATCCTCCAGGTTCAGTTACTCGTGGCAGAACAGCGATACATACATGCACCTTTACATCCAGTGAGAACCAACACATGGTCGACTTCTTTTGCGCTCAACTTGATCCGAGGAGTACACCCGTTTTCCGCCACTCAGGCATACCCATTTCCTCGAGGTCTCGCCATACAAGCCGAACGTGCAACCTATTCAATCAGTCATGGCGCATGTAAGTGCTCACCTCGAACCGAACAAGGATGACGTACCTTGCGCCGCCCTCATTCCACCTCTACGGGAGTCACCGTGCTTCCCTTCTCCCTCCCCCAAACGACAATCTTCTTTCCAAGTTCCTTCCGAACTGAAAGGCAACCTTCATCCCTTGCATGCGCTCATAGGGACCATGCGTATCGTCTTCTCCCCTCAATTCCCTTGCAAATGCCTGCGATTTTGCAATTCGCTGACCGTGCCCCTTCTCCTTAAATAAATGCGCATGTGCAGCACGGAATTTCCGGCTCGTTGTTTCGTGCTGTGCTGTGCTGCTTCCATACGCTTTGGTTGCGTTTTCAATATGCACGCATGCACGCGCGCGCGTCTCCCGGAGATTTACCCCACACACCCAACACTCGCGACCCCACGAGGGTGTACATACACTCTACCCGTGTTTATGGGGATGCATGATGCTGTGTGCACGCAGATTCGTCGTTCTACCACTTGATTGTGGCGTCACCTGTGCTCCGCTCCTCGTGCAGTCTTGAACCCTTATAGGATTGTCTGTCCTACAACGTGGACCGTTTCATACATCCCCAGGCACTACAGAAGCTCGCTGAGATCTCGCGTCACGCGATCGTCTTCTAGCGTCCTTTATGCAGTCCAGCCAGGCCGACCCTGTACGAGAACATGCCTATCAGTGGGACTTGTGCATGTCGGGTTATCAGTGGCGCTGCTCGTTTTGATCTATGCTTTCGGCCAAGACATCCATGTGTCATTGTTCTAAACAGTGATCGATACAGATGGAAAGGAACAGAAACCGTCCGAATCTAAATAGAAATTAAGTTGTATGTACGTGTGGCGTGACTCATTGAAAGCCTGTACTTTTTGTGCAAAGGAAAAGCGAGCGGTATAACTTATCCCCAAACGAAAATCCCCAGAATTAACCCTAAGCGAGATATAGTATGCCTTATATTACACGTCTTCCACGATCGATGGGCGCTCAGCGCTGATGGGCCATGATGTGGTAACGGGGCTGCAACCAAACCGTTCATCTGCGGTCGCGTGACTAAACAACGGCGGCGTGCGAAACGGTCAGATTTCGCCACGCAAAACGAACCGACCAGACGCACACCGGACTGCCTTGCGTTTTGTTGTCTTCGCACTGTGATTTGGGCGTCCTCAGGCAGCGCCGGGCTGGGTGAGCGTCGCACATCATACGCCTTTGAGGTGCCGTTCAGGGAATCATGCGCCACATACACAATGGCATGACTCACACTCAGTGCGGCGTGTGCAGGACCCTGTTGTTTTTGTCTTTGGAGCGCGTACTCCATCTGCAAGGCGACTGAGTGTGCGACCTGGGGCACCAGAGACAGACCCACCCTCGCTCTACTGTGGGCCGCCGCGTTATAGTGCATCATGTCTTGGGGCAGCGAGGACATGGTCGGGAGTGCCGCGAGCGAGTGTGTCATGGAAGGGAGCGCAACGAGGTTTTGCGGCGGAGAGGCATTGGAAGAGCCAGAGGATATCGACCTTTCAGATGGCACCATGGATGATGAAGAGAAAGTTCGTTGATACTGCATAGGGGGTCGACCTTTGTTGGAGGGAAGTCCCTCGGACTGGGGCTCGGCCTTATATCATGTCGACCCAAGCGGCGCTCTTTGACAGGGATCTGGTACGATGACGACTCGGTTGGGCGGATATTACCGAAGACGTGATGCTGGTTGGCGGAAGATGAACGGGAATCTAGCATGATGACACCCTCGTGGTTTATCAGCGCAACCAATCAAGGGGTACGGGGAGAAGGCAGTGTCACATCAGGTTCGCCTTGGTCCTCCATGTATAGCCTGGGCCCGCCCTATTTTGGGATGTCAACACGTTTCCTGCAGCGCAGCACCCGCATGTTGCGTAGTCAGCACCAGAATGCGACGTCCCACGAGGCGAGCGCTAGGTCTTGCGCAGGGATGGTGCCCCACTCTGAGAGCTCCATTTTACACATAATGACTCGAATCTCTACGATACACACCAGTGTTCAGTCGCCAACGCGTCAGAGCTGCTACAACATGTAAAATGGAGAGACAAACGTACAAAAGGCACAATACGCACGCCTCGAATTGTACTGTTTCCGCGTGTACGTAAAACCGCAGGTGAAACCGGTATTTGATCAGTACCATCATTTAGCTTTCCAAAGTGCGTCGAGCTGTGAGCTCTGTCCACTTTCCGGGTGACAGCTCCAATCATTTCCGTCGACGCCCCAGAGCGTTCGAGTGGCACCTGCCCAAAAGCAGACGTACTCGATCAAAGGGGAGTAGATCCGAATTTCAGCGGCGATTGTACGCTGCAGTATGCCTGTCGCCGGAGGAGCCCACGAAGTAACGTCGACTTCCAATACTCGAAGCTGGCGCATAGCCATCAGTGCACCGTGAAAGCGATATGACTTGGGCACTCAGATAATGGTGCGACATGGCCAGAAATGGGGGAAGACTTACGTTGCGAGGTAATGGGAGCGGGATCGTGCCAATATGATGGAGTTGGGGGCACGCTTTTGTAATTGATCGGAATGCATCGATGGAGAGACATTCTGGTAGGTGGTGTATGCTCAGGGCCCGAAGAGAAGAAGCGATATGAGAAAGCTTGGGAATGAATCCCAAGATGTCAACCTCGTAATTCTTGTCCAGGACGACTTGGAGATGGGTGAGAGTTGACCCAACATGGACAATGTGTTCGGCGGCCGCAAGTGGCCCATCAAATATTCGGAGCTCGGGCAGACTCCCCGCTTCGAGGTGTAGGGTGGGATCGTTGACCGGGCCGTCTACGGTGTGTAAGCTTTTGAGTTTATTTTGGCTTTCCAGGAACTTGACCAGATGTGTATCCCAGTGAAAGAGAAGCCTTGCTTCGAGAAGCTGGAATGGAATATGTGCGGTGTCGCTCAAGACCCAGCTGCTGGCAAAGGCAGGATCTTGGAGGAAGAGGTACTCGAGAGAGCGCATTCTGGACAACGCAAGCTGGAGCGTGGTCCAGAAGTGCTCTGGGATCTCTCGTGGGGCGCGCCTGCTGTCTGGGAGGAAACAAAACGAACGGACGTATGGCCCAAGGCGTTGCTGCGATATAATGGATTGGCAGGCGCGAAATGTGATCTGGATATCTCCTGACATGATGATTTCATACAACTTAGCCTCTGCTTCGCGCTGGAGGGACTTGCACGTGAGACACAGCGCCGCCAAGTCGCCGCGACGCGCCCAGCGGACGACTTGGCCGCAGACGTCGGGCGTGAGGGTGGTGGGCATTCCGGGGGAGCGACGGCGCTGGGCGGGGGGCGGCCAGAGACGCGCAGGACTAGGTTGAGTTGCAGGCGATGATAGGCTCAGCCTGGGCCAATAAAGTGGCGAGGCCGTCCCAAGTTGGCCGCACGAGTCCGTTTGCTGCTTCCCTCGACTTTTTCTTCTTTCCGTTCTTCTCATCGCGTCCTCATCGCCTGCTACAACCATGGCCTTGTCTCGCTCGGAGCTGGTGGGCTGGGTCAACGATCTCCTGCAGCTCAACTATACCAAGGTCGAGCAGTGCGGCACCGGCGCCGCCTACTGCCAAATCCTCGATTCCATCTACGGTGCGTTCCTCGTCTCGGATCGTGTCACAGATCCCCGTCCTGGATCGCACCATCGTTCCAACAACCCGCTCCTCCAGGGGACGTCCCAATGACGCGAGTCAAGATGAACGCGAAACACGAGTACGAGTACGTTGCAAATTTCAAAGTGCTGCAAAACGTCTTCAAGGCGAAAAAGATTGACAAGGTGCGTGTGTAGTGCGCTTGACGACGGGACACGCTACCTTTCCAGCTCATGCCCACCCTGTGTAGCCCATACTCATCGAAAAGCTCGTGAAATGCAAAATGCAGTGCGTACGCCCCCTCGTCTTCCATGATGGCCACAGTGTGACCGCGAGTCTGTGGTAGGGACAACCTCGAATTCTTGCAGTGGATCAAGCGTTTCTGGGATTCCAACTACGGCGGTCAGGGCTATGACCCTGTGGCACGGAGGAAGGGTGCTCCCACAGACACGCCTGCCACAATCGCTCCACTCTCTGGTCCCCGAAATACGAGCAGCCTCAGCGGGGCAGGCAGGTCAGGTGGCAAAACCCCCATCGGCGGTCATCGGGCGGGTTCAACACAGCCAAACGAAACCATCCAGAGTCTCCAGACCCAGCTACGTGAGATGTCCACTCACATGGAAGGTCTAGAGAAGGAACGCGACTTTTACTTTGCAAAAGTACCAACTTCACCTCACCACCCTTTCATCCGTGCTCACGCTCGCCTTTCTAGCTTCGTGATATCGAAATTCTCGTGCAGCAGCAGGTCGAAACCGCAGCAAAGCCCCCAGGAGAAGAGGATCCGACACTGAAGGAAATCCAGGCAATTCTGTACTCCACAGAGGTATGACCCCACTTTCAGAATCGCTTCCTTTTGCCGACTCGTTTCCCAGGATGGATTCGAAGTTCCAGAGGGCACTGCCCCTGCAGAAGAAGAAGAAACATTCTAGTCTTTGTACGTCATACGTTTGGAGGAAACGTTTTACGTCGACGTACACAAGCCCATCATCATGACACGCTCGTTGGTTTCGGTCCATAGCATCTCTCTGTCTGTTCTTGAAAGCGCGAGCTTCTTCGCCCTTTTGTCCTTCCTTTCTAGTCCGAATTAGCCTATGTTCCTCGCTCGCGTCGCTCACTTATAATCGATTTATCTGCAATGCATCTCATTAGACCCTCCGCCCTACGCTCCGAGGCTGGACACGTCATCTCGCCGCGAGGGTGTCGCTTCTGAGTTACAGGCTATATTGATGCTATACAAATTATACGTGTCCCGCGGTCCGTTCCGTGACAGAAAACATAAAGCAACAGGCGTAGTCGTGGGTGGGTGGGAGAACGGGGAGGGTCCCAACGTGCCGTCGTGCGACATTCGGCCCTCCGTTTTGCGTCTAGACGCGACACAGGAGTCGCCGGTCGATCATCCATCTCGACATCAATAGTAGGACCGAGCCTAGTACCATGCTCGAACCAGCAAGTGCGATGCTGGTCGTGTACGCCCCGTGTTGTCGTTGCACCAGAGCCCCCGCGATCGGGCCCCCAAAGAGCGAACTGCGGAAGGGAAATGTGACAGATGAGCCTCAATATCCATGAAACGATGGAGACATGGACAAAGGGGCGACGCACGGCACCGAAACGAATGTGTACAGGACGCCGATGCGAGTCCCGATCTCTTGGATGTCAGATATCTGCGCCACGCAGGGGGGAACGACCGAGATGAATGCCCCGGATAGGAGACCGTACAGAGCAGCAAAGATGATGATCGTAACGAGGTCCTTGCCAAACATCCAAACCACGAGGCACGAGAGCCCAGAGAGAAAGGCCGAAGGACAGAGGAGATTGAATCGCCCAATCTTGTCGGACAGCCAGGCTGGCGCAACACGACCAAACACCCCACCGGCATTCATAACTGACAGAACCCAGAATGCAGCATCCGATGATATGTGTAGGGACTTGGTGTAGTTCGATATGTAGAAGTAGGGTGTAAATACACCTACATGCAATCAGAAGAGGTTCGCGGAGCATGATGAAACAAAGCACACGCACCGAGACAAACAAAGAAGGAACCCGAGACAAGGAGTAGAAAGCGAGGGTCCTTAATCGTCCGTGCGCCTGGTACCAAACGGGCCTTCTTGTTGACGGGGTGTCGGAGCTTTACAGTGAGAATCGCCACAGCGCAGAGGACGGCGGTCACGAGCGCTGAGATCCTGACCGCCCATCCGAAACCAACTTTGCTGAAAAGGTAGCGAAGCATGATCGGGTAGACGACTCCCCCTAAGTCAGTTTTAAGTAAGGATTCGCAGTGAGACGGGGAGGACGTTACCACAGCCAGACCCAGCTGACACGATGCCTATAGCAGTAGCACGGTATTCGTCGAAGTGTGTCGCCACGCAGGCTATTGATGGGTAAAACCTAAGTGATGGTCAAATTGGCACATGGGCGCAAAGCGGACAAGAACATACAGCATTGCGACGCCCAACCCAAATAGAAAGCCTTGAGCAAGTAAATACTGATAAAAATGTGCGCAGAAACTGGTCAGGACAAGACTGGCGACCAGAATGACCAATCCAGAACAAAGTAATCGTGTAGGCCCATAAGCATCGAAGATACAGCCAACAGGTCCGCCCTACGACACCATATCACCAATGCGCTGCTTATGAGTGAGAGTGGACATACCATAGCGAAAAACATCCACAACTGCAAAGACCCTATCCATGATATGCTGAACAACGAACTGGACGAGAGCTGATGGTCTGAGTACCACGTTTGAAATGTACCGAAAGCGCTAAGTTGCCCAAAGGAGCAGAAGAGAGCGAGAAAGCCTCCAAAGACCGCGAGCCAGGCCTTGAGTCTGCCGCCTGTGTCGCCCTGCATCCCAGCTATCGAAGGTATCTCGGGCAGTGTGTTGGTTGGTGATAAGACCTCACTTGTCCCCTCTAGGCTTGACCTGCGCATTGGCAACGATGACTGTTTTTCAACATCGGTCATTAGCTTTGTCGTTCCCAGTCAGAAAGGTGGGCAAGGGGAAGTTGTAACGCGAACCCTTCGGAGAGACCGCGATCTATAAAACGGACGGCAAAGTACGACGTCAGATCACACTGCATCACGGGCTTCCCGAAGACACCGGAAGAAGCGGCAAACTGCCTGATATCAACTTTCTGCATGAGGAAATGAGTCCGGACTGCCAGCGGCCGTTGTACAAAAAGGGAGAGGGATCGGGCGGACAGAAGCACATGAGCGCCTTGTTGACAGTCTGGTCAAGGCAACGGTACTGCCTCGTGCTTCGATCAATTGACAAGACCTTGTACCGAGTGTAGGGCTCTGTGACACACTTGCTGTGCTAGGGATGGAACGATCTTGAGTCGCCCACGACAAAAGCTCGAGGTCGATAGCGAGCATCACCTCTGAAATACGAGTTTGTCTGCGAGATGAGCCGGTTCAGCAACGACATTTTCGGAGCAGAATCCAGTCTACTTGCATCCCCAGTGCATCCGCCATCGACGGAGCAGTATCCTTTATCTAGGTACCCGAATTTTGTTGACGTTCGAAACGGGCGTAAAGCGGGAACGGAATCCAGTACGCGCAACACCACAAATGCGAGGCATTTGTGTTAGCGGCGCCTGTCAAGGGATGAGTCAATGGCAAACGAGCGCTAGGATAACAGGGGCTCCGTTCCATGGGTTTCGGAGAGATGGCGGGAAAGGAATCCTAATTGTATTTTCTTCTACGCAGAGTAAACACAAGGAGATAACAGATCGCCGAAGACTCGTGGAATCCGCCAGACTTACCGAATATTAGGCTTGGCTCCTTGTACACCGGAAATACGTGGCATGGAGGATCCAGTTATGGTAGCTCCCCGGTATGACTCCGATCCAATTACCCGTCGAGCTGTGGGCCGCCGCTTTCCCGCCATTTTCTGGCCTTCAATTCTCGATAATGTCTGATGGCCTTCTCCCTTTCTTCCTCCATCATGACCTTTTGCGCCATGGTCAGCACTCCTGGCGGGGCAAAGCCGTTCTTTGGCGCTCCACGTGGGAGTCTCTTGAACGTTGGAGGCTCTTGTGCGGTATCGTTCAGCCGACGGGGAACAGATGTCGGGACCACTTGAAACTCCTTTGTCACGCTCCGAGGCTTCTCCGTCTCGTCAGCACAAGCCGCCGGTAGAAGACCAGAGCTTTTTTCCGAACTTTTCGAGGCTGTGTGACGGCGTTTGTCTGGTTGTTTGTCTCGCTTTAGCATTTCGTGCGCCGCTTCCTCCCTCCGCACTCTGCGCGCCTGCGCAGATGACTGCTGCAAGGCTGTTTTAATGAGGGGCATCATACTGTCCTCCACACGTCTGTAAGGCAAAGATGAAGTGGGGCCGTGTTGATCAAGTTTTGTTCACATCGCGCTGCAAGCACCGCTCACCTGTTGAAGTGGGCAACGGTTTCACTTGGCATGATCCTCAGCGCCGGGGATTCCGCATCGTCTGTCGTTCCTGTTGCATCTTGACGTCTCTTTTTGCGCTGGGGGTTAGCTCCCTCGCCTGAGTCAATGACTGCATCGAGCCGCCGCTTCTTCTTCCGATGTTCTCGCCTGATTCGTTCAGCGTCGAGAACGCGGGAGACTGACTTCGGGATAGGCTCATGTTCGATGGAGATCTTGGGGGCAAAATCGGTTGTTCTGAGTGGGGCGTGCATGCTTTCGGTCAAGTGATCCAGCCAAGAGTGCATGGCGCATACCGCTGAGCCTTTTTTTGCTCTCTTGCGGGACGCGTGGCTCGTTTATGAGGCATTTGACACGATAATGATGGAGCCGGGTCAACGAGGAGAGCGAGGAGATGACAAGTTGATGCATAATCAATCGTACAGTATGATCGAGTCACGTGAGCCTACACACGTACTGTCGGGGATCCCGATGGATATCCACAATGCCTCGAGTGAATGTTTATAACGGCAATAAAAGAGCACAATGCTCTAACTCCAATACAGGGAACCCTCCGTGAATGTCCACCTTCCGAGCAAGCACACAAAGCCGAAGGAGCCTATGAGGTATGCAACAACGATGGCTAGTCGGCCACGGTGTCATCGTCACTGTGAAGAAAAGGAAATGTGAAGCGAACCTAATTTCCGCTCTGGCCTCTCGTTGATATCATAGCCGGGTTGGGGAACACCCATAACGTTGCAGAATATATGCGCAGTGATGGGGGGAAATATAGACCCCGTGCGAAGGAATAGATACGAGCAATAGAAGCCGAAGATGCTAGTGTAGGTGAACTGAAAAGCTGGGTCATGTCGATACGGTGGCTAAGACTAATATGCCCGAAGATGTCTCACCTGTGCCAATCACAGCACGCTGCATGGCGGCTGCGCTTCGTCCATACCTATTGTACGTTTCCCAGGCGTGGTGTACGTGAGCTCCACCCAGGCAAGTAAGTTCACGGTGCCGAACATCCGGATAGAAATTCTCACCTGCTCCGAACAACAAAGGACACAAGAAAATCATCCACACCCTCGATGCCTGTGCCAAGTGGTACACGGTGAGAACACACGCCCGAAAGACTACTTCTTCCGTGATGGGGGCCTACATCGCAGAAGGGTCGTTCGCGTGTGAGTGCAATGCCGTAGTTGATTGCGTCCGACCACCCACGATTAAAAAGTTCCGAAAACCAGTCACGGAGAAGAGGACGGAGACGACGTCCTCCCGGAAAGACCAATCAGGCTGACCAGGGAGTGTCCCACGCGTGAAATGCCCGTAGAGTGGTCCAAGAAAGAGCAGAGGAGTTATAAGATGTGGGAGAATGCTGGTAAAGGTACAGCCGAGATGATTGACTGTAGTATACAGCGCTGTCCAAGCCTGGTATTGTTAGGTTACCGGCAAAATCCAAGCCAAAAGCAAAAGGCGTACATTAGAGTTGGCCAGCTCTGCCGATATCAAGACGAACACGATTGCGCAACAGCTGAGGGTCGCACCACTAACGGCGACGAGACGCGCCCGGATTACATCCGGGTCGTCCCTCCAGCGCTCGGTCTGTAACCTGGGCCTCGAGATTCCGTAGTCAAGGTATACTTTGGTCTTGGAAAAGGAAAGTCGTGCATCCTTGGAGAGATATATCGATCCGACGTAGCAAGCCACGAAGAGAGCGGCGAGGATATGGGCAGTAGATGTCGGAATCATGTCCGCAGGTCAGAAACGGCTGAAACGAGTCTATTCGCGACAAACCGGCCTTTCTGCTCCCAACTTGTGGTCAAAACTAAGTTTGTTATTGTTCTGCCTTGACCCTGACCATGAGCTCGAACGCACTTAGCTTTGGCAATATTTTGACACGAGTGCGTGGTCGTGGGAAAGCGTCAAACAAATACTCACTGCCTCGCGTCGTCCCGACTTATTCCGTTTGCCCTACCCAAGCTCGTTATGTTGCCCACTCTCGTTCGCCGCCAGTTCACGGGACTCATTCCCCCCAAAATCGCCACGCCTTCTCATCTTGTATACTTTTATGTTGTCAGGTATTTTTATTACCACTAATTCTTCTCATAGTCGACAGGTTCTGGGGGTGGTGGTCTCGCACCTCTGGTGAACTTCTACTCCAAACTCCCAAAGGGACGTGCACCGCCAGCGGCGTTTGACCCGGAGAAGAAGTCTCTGAACAGACTGGGTCTTACAATCCTCTTCTTCTTCGGTGTTGGTTACACCATAGATTATAACAGTACGTTTTCACCATGTGCTCGGAACTGTTACTGAATAGCACCACCTCTTTCGAAGTGCACTTGAGTGAGCAACCCACTATGTGGATTCAAAGTTACACTAACACGCTTGACAGAGTACCATAAGAATCACCCGCATTAAATGCGTTCGAGATGCTTGTTTGGGTTGTTAGCAGCAACGTGGCCATCAACCAGTTTAATTCGTTGTACCGCCCGGGAAATAGATGACCTGCGTGTTTTATATCTGAAACATTAGTGTGTGCAAGGTCTGTTCAGTGAAGGTGAGCGGGGTCCACGGAGGTTGGCTCACCTCGCCAGGCCATTGACGAGCATATAGTGCGCCCCTTCCGTGCCAATATGAGTGTAACTAAGCTGGCTAATGAGCGCCTTATACCCTATAGTACCCGGACTGCCATCTTAGAGCGCTGTGCTCCATCAGAAATCTCCAAATTTCACTAAGAGTTATGGGCCCGAGCTTTGGGCATGCCCACCACACTCCAATTTGGGCTGTTGGACTGCGGGAGAATGCGAGGCAGATCACTCATGCTGCGGACCTTGGTGTGCCCTCCGTTGTTAATATTGTCGTTGGATCATCTGTCAATTTGTTGGGACGTCGGAGCAGTTCGCCTTGACTTGTTGGCCGTGGCGAGGGCCCGTCACGCTCACAACGTCCGCCATCAACCAGTGTTACATCTAGGAGCTGCGCCACGGTGCATTAGAATGAGCACGCCGCTCCTAGTAGATCGCCATTAACAATGTGAAATGATACAGGTATGGTGCAATCATGTATCTGGCCTAGACCGTGATCACTAAAGGCGTGAGATGAGGTCATTTTTCAGCGTCGGCGACTCATCGCCATCCGGCATTGGAAGCAGAACTCGTTGACGTCGTCTATGGACCGCTGTATCTCGTCGCCAAAGTTCTGCGTTTGTTGCCGAGTTCGCAAGCGTCTTCAGGCACAGGTTTTCCACGGGGATCTGACGGAATGCTCACCTTGATGCAGTCCGGCTGTCTGCAGTTGGGGGGATGCCGGTAGCTGCGTTCACATCGCATCGAAGTGCAGTCCATGATTGCGACGACGAGATGTCGTTGAAAGTGCTGCGCCCTGGCTCAGCCCTCGTGCACGGAGAATAAAATGGCTTGTCACCGCACGCCACATTTTAGCCAAAGCGTTCCTTCTCTGTAATGAATCGTTATTTAGTCCCGCTGGGACTTGGTGACAACGAATCGCAGTTCTTACGCGACTTGTTTGCACATTGGGGATGCGAGGCGAGGAGAGGGTGCAGGGAACTGTGCAGGAGGGGATAAAGTTGGGGGACGGTACGCTGACTCGTCCGGTTTTATAGGTTTCCACCACCGGAAAGCCAATGGGATGCGGAAAACAATACGTAGTTTGTCCATATTGGTTCTAGCAAATTTCCTTGCCACGATCAAAAGGTCCCACACGTCAGTCGGTCGTATTCCGTGGTGCCTCCGAGGCAAGGGTGCACGTTTCGCTCCTTCACGCCGGCTTCATAACTGGAAATGTCCAGCGTGTTTGTCATGTGGCTGGATCGGACATTCTTTATCAGAAGAGCGCTGGATAAGTTCTAGGCTGATCTGGGATACGTTGACCATATGCAGCTTCTGTGAGGCATGCGGAACAAAGATAGTTGGCCCGGCAACCCTGTTCTAGTAGTACCGCGTCATCGTAAATCGGTTCTATCTCGGCTGTCCGATACCTCCAATCGGGTGCTTGTCTACGCCCGTATCATATTCAATTGGGTCGATAGTGCCTTCGAAAGTGCCTGTGGACCAATACCCGCCTGCGTGTCATGATCCGTGGGTGTCCTCGTTGATACAAGGTTCGTTCACAGCCCGAATTGTGACGTATACATATGGTTGCGCTTGTAAGGCCAAGGCAGACCCGCCGCGTACCGAGATAAATGAATTTATCCGATGTCTGTCGTGAATCTTTCGCCTCTGTCTCACGGGCTGAGTGGGCTGCCGTCCACAGAAAGCACGAGAGAAGCGCGGTCCACACCTTTACGATATCGGCGTCACAGGCTGAATGGGCGGCCCCGCGCGTGACCAGGCGAAGATGGGGTGTGCGGACCGTCTGCCTCTAGCGCGCGCACGGTATTTCTCTGCCCCTTCAGACTGCAACTGCAGGCCACGGCAGTTCTTGATCGCTGGCATGCCTGTTTCGTGGTAGTTTCTGTTTCTCGTCAGGTGCTGATCCTGACCACACATGTTCATTAGCTCATTGCGGGGAACGTGATAATTAAAGCGCACTCGCCAATCTGGAAACGTGATTGCGCCGACGCCATGAGTCACTCTCACTCCAACACCCTCGTGACTTGCCAGGTATAGTCTTGAAGTGGAACTCGTGAACCTGGCCAAACCTACTGCCAACTGGTGACCATGGCACAAAGGACGGGTGGGACAAAAAGAAAAACTCTTCGACCACTGCAACGGACGCAGCTCCGGACGACTGCGCAATCTATTGCGCCCTCGTGACGGGCATGTGTGGCACCACCCACCGATGCAGGGGGGTACAGGACGTTTGGCACACGGATGCTGTGCGAAACACGTTCCACAGCTTGGGACCTCCATTGTTGGGTCGGCACGTTCAAAGGCGCGTTACGCAGTAGCTCCACCCACGGAGATGACGCGTCGGGGCGGAATCAAAAGTGTGGGGAATGGTGACCACACGCACACGCCACGCGTTCATCTCCGTTCGTACAGTGGGTTGTTCGGCGCCAGTTGACACCGTCTGTGGGTGACGTCGGGCTCCGTGCCAGACGTCGGCTGAGTGGCGGTTTGTTGGCTGGCCCATCTTCAAGTTTCGAAGTGCCTACCACCGCATATCTGGAAGCGCAAAAGATCTGGAAAGGAAATTTCGACCTGGACCGTCACGGGTTCCGACCAGAACGGCGCACAGGTCTGTGGCAGGTCTGTGGCGAAGGCACGCTGGCTTCGCACGTAGCTGTAGTGTATTTGTGTCTTTCTGATCTGAAGCCAAGTTGACAACCGTGCCCAAATGGCCATGCCACCGACGTTCGACAGGCCACGCATTGCGGTGCGTACTGGCGCAGGAATGTTCCATCCCGAACACCGCCAGAACGCGATCCCGGTGAAATTGGAAGGTTAGTGAGAACGTACATTGTCAGATAAGATACTGTTGACGACGCCCGGAAGATGCCGGCGCACACAAGAACTCAACTTGAATGGCCGCCCAAAGTTCATTTCCTGCTCCGAGCATGCGGATTCAAAGTTGGTTCGGTTCCATTGCGATCACACGCTATCGATCGGAACTTTCGGCCTCAGTGAGTGGCCCGAAACTGCGAAGATCACAGCGTATACACGCACTTCTGTCTTGAACAGCTCTGACGAGGCAAATGTCCGTGCCGAAATTTACTGTTTGGCTTTCAGGAGTTCCAGAGGGAGAATCGCGGAAAGCAAAGCGCGTTCTCGTTCATCCAGACAACCTCAAGGCCCTGAAGTTGTGTTCTGGGGACGTAGTTGCCTTATCGCAGGTAGATAACGGCCGTTCAAAAAAGGTAAGAAACAGTGGGGCTAGGAATACGTGACCGCTACCATCAGGATATTCATGAAAGATTCATTCTCCACCCGTGTGACAGGACTTTGCAGTTGGAGTCCTGTGGCCATGTTCAGATGTCTCACAGAAAGGCGAGTGTCGCATTGCGCGAGGATCATGTCGTTGCGTCGCTAGACTTGAACTTGGTGCTCATGTCCGTTGCTTTCCCAGCTGTCTTGTTGTCTTCTTCGCTGCTCCTCACAGCACGCCTTGCAGAAGGTGATCAAGTCGAAGTATTTCCCTTGGATGCAAAAAGTATTATCAGAGACAATTCGTCCCTGCCGTTATTGCGTGATTCTCGGGAAGCCGGGTACATCCGTCTGCGGGAGATTTCCATTGATTTAGCCAAGGCTGCTCAGGCTCGCGCTCTTGGCTCGGGGAAGCGCAGAGATTGGCTCGCACTGCTACTGCGTGAGCATCTTGGTGGGTACCCCGTTGGATGTTGTGACTCATATACTAACGCATTCCACTTGAACCTGAATTAGTTGGACTAAAATTTATCACATCTTCCCAGATTCTGGAAATTTTATATGAAGGTCGACGCCGGAAATTCTCCATTGATTCCATTTCAGCGCGTCCTCCTGGGACAGGTGACGCTGTTGCCGCCATTACCGAAGAAGTTAAGTCGCTTTCCTTCCATTCCCAGCCCCATTTGTGGACGACAGGATGGGACACATCGGTCTATATCCTGGAAAACGGTGCTGATTATCAGGTCGACTATCCACACAAGGTAGCCTATCACGTGACTGCACGGTCTCGGAACCCCGATGACGGTAGTCTTTTCCAGGCAGATATTGAGACCCTTGAGCAAACAACACCATCTGATGCCTACGCCACGGTGGGAGGGCTTAATAAAACGATTGCGGAGATACGCGATTTGATCGAGATTCCTCTTGTGAGACCGGAGCTCTTTGCGCATTTCGGTGAGTCACACCTGGGAGATGCACACGGTTCAGCTTACACACCGTGTGATGTTCCAGGTCTGAAGCCACCGCGGGGCATCTTGCTCCATGGTCCCCCCGGAACAGGCAAAACACATTTGGCACGCGCCATAGCTGCGTCTACGAGGTCTTCTGTTATCATCATCAATGGACCTGAGCTGTCCTCGGCATACCACGGAGAGACTGAAGCGCGACTCAGAGATGTCTTCCGGAACGCGCGAGCTAAAAGTCCATGTATCGTCGTCTTGGATGAAATTGACGCACTGGTACCACGACGAGAGGACGATGCCGGCGGAGAGGTGGAAAAGCGAGTGGTTGCAACTTTGTTGACAATAATGGATGGAATGGAAGACGAACGGGCTGTCGAAAGGGTCGTGGTTATCGGAACGACGAACCGACCAAATGCAATTGACCCGGCACTTCGACGCCCCGGAAGATTTGATAGGGAATTTGAGATAGGTGAGCACCAGTCAGATTTGAAGCACGCTGTTGGTGAAATTGAAATGGATACTGCGGTATGCAAGGTGTACCGGATGCCGAAGCACGTTTAGCAATCCTGGAGGTCCTACTCGCCAAAACCCCCCATTCCATTTCGTCTGCTGATCTCCGTGTTCTCGCCGGTCGTGCACACGGGTATGTCGGAGCCGATTTGAGCGCAGTCGTTCGCGAGGCTGGTACACTTGCAATCAAACGTTGGGTGAACGAGAGCGCGTCGTTGGGTTCCAGCAACACAGGGATCCCTCCTCTAAATCTCACCATTGTAGACCTCTCTAATGCCTTGCCGAGCGTGCGCCCGTCTGCCATGCGTTCTGTCTTCCTGGACACACCACCGATGAGGTACGCTGACATTGGTGGCCAGGCGAGTGCTATACAAAAGTTGCGTGAAGCTGTCGAGTGGCCACTTCTTCATCCCGAAGCTTTCGAGAGACTGGGGGTCCGGCCACCCAAGGGCCTCCTCCTTTACGGACCGCCTGGTTGCAGCAAGACAGTCCTTGTGCGCGCTTGTGCAACGGAGAGCGGGGTCAACTTTGTGGCCGTGAAGGGACCCGAGGCAGGCGATAACATTGTCCTCTTTGATTCGTTCCTAATTCCTTTTGCAGCTCCTGAGCAAGTATGTAGGTGAATCCGAGAGAGCTGTGCGCGAGACATTCAGGAAAGCTCGTGCAGCGTCACCATCCATTATATTCTTTGTTCGTCCATCTCTGCGTGTACACTAAATGGCTGTTGGCTCATGGCTATTATGACAGGACGAGATCGATGCACTCGGCACTTCGCGGTCGGACCTGGATGGCGGGGGTGCGTCGTCCCACGAGGGCGTGCTCACGAGCTTGTTGAATGAGATGGATGGCGTCCAAGAACTGGTTGGGGTCACCGTCATCGCGGCTACCAACAGACCCGATGTTATAGTGAGACTACCGTGCAGTGACACCCGTGACCTGTCTCAACGCTTGTTTTTCTCAAGGATCCTGCGTTAGTCCGGCCTGGTCGCCTCGACCGCATCTTATTCATTGGCCCACCAGACCGGGAAGGCAGGGAGGAAATTCTCCGTATTCGGACGGGGAAGATGAGCGTCGAATCTAGATTTGACATCGCCAACATTGCCACTATGGTTCGTATAATAAACACATCCAGGGGTACGCTTTTTTATGACGGCCATCGCTTAGACAGAGGGCTGTAGCGGTGCGGAGATTTCGGCACTCTGTCAAGAAGCTGCGCTGTCGACGATGCGAACAGACATCCATGCACCCTATGTGATTCCTGATTTGAAAAACTTGCAGAGTGTTTCTTATCGCACATGACAGGTACCACAAGCGGCCTTTGAGGAGGCTGCAAGGTCGATTCGAAGGCAGATAACACCTGAAATGATGACAAAGTACCGCGAGTGGGGTGAAAGGTATGGGTTGAAGAGCATGTGACGTATCCAGATGTTTCATCGAACCTGGTGCGAACACTGCTGCTGGGGAGTGTGGTTCACTTATCTTTTCTTTCCAGCCGGCCGTCCGTATCAACGCTCGGCGTACGTAAATATCGTTCCGTACGCAGGTCATGAGCTGGAACAACCCATACGTCTTGAGTGGAGTCGAAGGAGGGTCGCGTTTGGAAGAAGCGGATGCTCAGTTTGACCGCGGGCTTGAATCCTTGCTCGTTATTCACCCTACCGTCATCCCGCGATCTAGCCACTTCTCTTTGGTAACTTGGTGGGTGGATGGTCCTGTAACCAACTCCTCCAAAGTCGTGCCCGGGATGTCTGCCCAATCTCGATCGCTGCCAGTGGCGTTCTCGGCGGAAGTCGGAACGGAAAATGCCGAACGTGGCAACGAGCTCACACGGCATCGGTTGGTTCCCGCGCGGGCGGACGGGCAGTACTGGCCTTGGGCTTTGTCAGCGGAATGCAACCGACGTGTCTGCGTCGCGATGTTGATGTACGTGCAGTTAACCGAGTCTCCACTAAGAGATCTGCCAGCCTGGATTGACATCGGCCGACCATTGTCTATGCCCATTTGTTACGACTGACGCGGTCCCCGGGGGAGTTTGGCAGATGTTCAGGCCGGTCTATCCCATTTTACAGCCGCGCGAAGTGCTGCTTTCGACTGCTCACCATGACCGGGTTCACCCGAACGACATGCTTCTATAGCGGCGGTTCGGTCAACCGCAAAGGTGTCCACTCACGTCAGTTCTGTCAACGAGGGCGGGTCGTCATGAGCCAGTTATTAGAACTGATAACCGGAGCCAAATGCCTTTGCGGAACACGGAACGTTATCACAGGACGTCATCTTTTTATATAATTGAGCAAGAGCCATTTCTCGGATCCTGCAGGTTGCGTATCTGACCTGTTTTCGACATTCTCGCAGGCCCAGATAAGATCTATCCTAGTTGTTGCTTACACCTACTTGCTGGTTCTCTGCTGTAGAACTGCTTTTCCCGATGTACCGAAAACCCGCCAGAAACCGGGTCGGATATTCCAGCGATTCGCCCTTCCATCAGCCCAAGTGTCTATTGCCTTCTGTCTCAAGTACTAAGGCATCAGTTTCACCTCATCTCGGAGGCGTGTAGTCCGCTACCAGTACCGGGTGACATGCTCGATCTGTCGTTGATCCTTATAAGAGCTGGGCGTCCGGCTCTGCGATGGCGACGTTTTTAGTTTTTCACTGGGTTCATGAGTTACGACCCTATTTTCCAAGAGCCAGAGTATGTCGACGAACCCCCCTCTCGTAGGCAAGGATGCATCTTCTGGAGCTGCGTCGGCTATTTCGGCCCCTGCAGAACCCGCGGCGAAGCTTGATATCGAACATACACTTGTGGATGACGATCCGCGAACGTGGTCGACTGCTAGGAAGGTCAGCCTCTTAATGAAGTCATGAACTGGCGGGCACAGTGAACGTTGGTCCGTTGCAGAGTGCGGTCTTGTTCCTCGTTTCGGCGGCTTCTGTAAGTGCGGGCTTGTGCTCCAACATTCAGAATCGTGCGTTATTACCTCTGTTGTATGCGCCAGACTATTGGTTTGACTGGTTGAACATTAGCCGCAAACTCCCAGATTGAACAAGAATTGCATGCGACTGCCTCAGAGATCAGCTTAAGCCTGTCTCTTTATATGCTCGTCCATGGGAACTTTCCTCTCGTATGGAGTGTGGTAAGCGAGATCAAGGGGGGGAAAGTAAGTGATGTCTCGATGTGACGTTCGTAACGCATACGCTGATTGTGTCATCGACAGTTTGTCTATGTACTCTCTATAGCGTTACTCATCGTCGGTTCGGCCATCGTGGCAATTTCGAAGACCATAGGTCTCGTTATTGGGATGCGAGTGGTTCAGGCAGCGGGGTGGGCCCTTTCTCTGATCTCATCCTTTCTTCATCTCTTGAACCATCCGTCTAGCTCAAGTGCTGTGATAACCATCGGCGCCGCAACACTCGCAGACGTTTATGAGCCACATCAACGAGGGACTATGATGGGTATCTTCTATGCTGCGCCGCTCTTGGGTCCTTCCATTGGGCCTATCCTCGGGGGCGGGCTTACGCAGGGGTTCAATTGGCATGCGGTGTTTTGGTTCCTGGTAATCTGGGGAGGCGTGATGTTTTTAGCATTCCTGTTCCTATTCAAGGATACGTTCAGGAAGGAACGGAGTTCGATGTATCAAAGCGTCCTCAAGAAACGTAAACAGGATTGTACGCTCGCGGGAGAAATGGATGCATTAGAGAAGAAGACATCGGAACATGGAGCCTTCCAAGCGCGGACAGGCAAAGGCGACTTGGAAGCACCATCAGTGGTCACCTCGGCACTCGCTATCAAAGAAGTCGGGTTATCGATAGCGGACGTTAATCCGTTTCCTCCTTATCTGCGGGTCTGGAGCCGCGGGAATAACCTCTGTATTCTGACATCTTCTGGTGGGTGAGATGGTGTCATGCCTGGCGGCTCTGACCTTGTAATTCCTTAGGACTTGTTTTCGCATTCAGTTGCAGCGTCCCGTACACTTGTGCGCGGACGTTATCACTTTACTATGGTTATAATGCGATGATGGTTGGATTGGTGCTACTCTCATACGGGATCGGTTGGTACATTCGCGGCTTGAGAAGGTAATGTATACCTCACGAGTCTCTTATTTTCCTCTAGGGTGTATACTAGGCAGCATCTCGGGGGGGTGGTGGTCTGATAGGGCGCTTGCCCGGCTCAAGGCTGCAAACGGCGGGATCTGCCACCCGGAGGCGAGCTACGATCAATGACTTGGGAATTGAATTTATTTCAACGCCTCGTAGATGAGGTTGGAAAGCGCTCAGCCTGCCATGTGGTGGTTTCCGCCCTCCATTATTGGGTATGCGTGGATCTGCCAGGAACATGTGCATGTCTCTGCGATCTGTGTCATGCTCTTCTTGTCTGGATTCTTCCTGGCGTACGTCGCCGTTAGACACCTTTTGTCCTCGTCTGACATTCTCAGATGGATATATGCGAGTACGCTTGCGTACATCGTGGATGCCAATGTCGGGCGGTCGCCCAGTGCAGTTGCCGCAAACAGCTCGTTCCGCGGTTTTGCTGGGCTTGTTGCTGTAGAGATTGCAGTCCCGCTGCAGGTTGGTTTCTGTATCGCGCTGAACACGCCATTTCCATGCTTTATACGACATCCAGGACACCATCGGCGACGGAGGGCTTTATACTTTGTGGGCTGGCTTGATACTGTTGGCGGAACTGATGATTTGGCTCGTGCTTCGGAAAGGAAAGCAGTGGCGCGAGGCGAGCACTGACGCAGAGGAGCGGAAATTTGGATCGTGACTCTGTTTCTAGGCTTTGCGGGTGTGACATACCACGATTGTTCATTCGCATGATGGCCTTGTAATGATTTTGATGATAGCGAGTCCACTTGGGCCAGTACTGCTAGTGATTGGCAGTGGCTCCCGTTACGTGCCAGGGGTTCGATACTGGGACTTGGAGTTGAGCGTCGTTACATTCGGTGACATACCGAAAACTAATGGGCGAGGAAAATCTTCTGTTCCGTTGAGAGTTTAAAGGGACTGATCCAGTGTCTCGCACTTTCTCATTGAAGCGTGTCTAGTTTTTGATCTGGACTCGAGAACGACTCGGATAGGGCTGAGACTGACTACTGTACCAGAATACTCACAGATAACATATTATACCCGCCCACGGATTTACATAAATGCCACAAAGTCGCTCATCATGATTGTTCAGTGTAGTCTATTGAATTCAGTTGTACTTTGGAGTCCGGTCGCTTTGGGCACTATTAAATGCCACTCTTAAATTATAGCATCCTGGATGTGAATCGGATAACAGTTGTACTAGTGGCTTACACGCGAGGCTGGTTGGTGCGGCTGGTCTCAAGCATCTCAAGATAACTAGCAGTGCTTTCTCCGGCGGAAATCGGAACTGACTGACCCGGGATATGCCGAGCACCACAAAGCGCGATTGCGCCTTTTCGGGCCTCAGCCCAGTCCATTGGCTTATCGAGGAAAACTCACATACCTTCGGCGTAGCCTCATTCCCTGGGCAGATAAAGTTTTCATTCTCGTGCGAGCGGACGGGTCATGTTAACGAGAGCTTGCACCCCGCTGCGAGGCTGAACAGCTCAAGTTTTATACGTGTCCATGTATGTGCCCTAGCAAACGTGAATCTGATCACCGATTACCGAGCCCGTAGCGTTAGGATTGACATTTAGACCAGCCTGCCATCGGCCGACCATTGTCTTCACCCATTTATAGCGACTGGAGTGGTCCCCGAGGGACACAGGTTGCTCTGTAGCCACGCGGGGCACCATCCCGACTACTACGCCCGAGCTACTAGTAAGCACATGCTTTTGGGGCACTGATGACAAGGGGCCAACAGTTCGGTTAACTCGGCTCTGGTGCCATGGTCAACAAGCATGATTCGTCATGGGAATTCCTCATAATATCAGATCAAGTCGAGTTCGCCGTTGCGAGTGATAAACGGAGCTAGATGCCTCTCGGACCATACATCATGCGCAGGATGCTCTCACAGGACTGTCTTTTTTTATTGTCGACTCAAGGTCCAACTCTTTGAAGGGGTATTTTTCAACATCTTCAGCCCGCATATCTGACCAATTTTCAACGTTGTGAACCCAGACAAGACCTATCCAGTTTATGTGCAGTACTAAGCCAAGGGCCTGGTTTTTCTTGTCATGGTACTTCGAGAGCCTGGCAGGAAATTGGATCGGGTGTTCTCGGCCGATCTACCTTCTATCAGTCCAAGTATCTATTGCGCTACAACTTACCAAGGTCCTGGTTTCACCGGATCTGGTGACTTATAAGAGTCGATGTCTCCGGCTCTTTGGTAGCAAGGCATTTCCTTGTTTTACCAGACTCACGAATCATGGTCCCAGTTCCCGACAACCAGAGTTCTTCCTTGATTCCCTCTCTCGCAGACAAGGAAGCATCTTCTGGAGCTGCCTCCACCGTCTCGGCCCCTGCAGAAGGTGCGGCCAAGCTTGACATCGAACATGCACTTGTGGATGATGATCCGCGAACTTGGTCGACTGCTAGGAAGGTCGGTCCCTTGTTCAGGCTACACGAATGAACACAGTTCACACTGATTCACTGCAGAATGTGATCTTGTTCGTGATCTCGGCAGCTTCTGTGATTGCGGGCTTGTGTACCAACATTCAGAACCGTGGGTCACCGTTTCTCTTGTATCTTATACGATGGTTCGGGGCTTGATACAGTCTAATTAGCCGCAAACTCCCAGGTCGGACAGGGGTTGCACGCGACCGCTTCGCAGATTAGCTTGAGCCTGTCTCTTTTTATCTTTGTTCAGGGAAGCTTTCCTCTTGTATGGAGTGCCGTCAGCGAGATCAAGGGAAGGAAAGTACGTGATGTTTCGACGTATACTCGTTACAAGCACACTGACTTTGTTACTGACAGTTAGTCTACTTACTTTCAATCGTACTATTTATTGTCGGTTCGGCTATCGTAGCAATTTCAAAGACCATAGGTCTCGTCATCGGCATGAGAGTCGTTCAGGCAGCCGGGTGGGCTCTTTTCTCTGTGCTCTGTCTTTCCATTGCTTAGATCGACCACCAAGTTCGAGCGCTGTGATTGCCATCGGCGCTGCAACGCTTGCAGACATTTACGAGCCAGATCAACGAGGGACCATGATGGGCATCTTTTATGCTGCACCGCTCCTGGGCCCTTCCATTGGGCCTATTCTGGGTGGTGTGCTCACGCAGGGGTTCAATTGGCGTGCGGTGTTTTGGTTCCTGGCAATCTGGGGGGGCGCAATATTTTTGGCGTTCCTGTTCTTGTTCAGGGACACTTTCAGGAAGGAGCGAAGTTTAATGTACCAGAGCGTCCTCAAGAGACGCGCACAGAAATGCATGCTCGGGCGAGAAAAGGAGGCGGAGCGAGAGCAGCAAAGGAGGATGCCTTCAGAGGATGAAACTTCCGGAGCACGAACTCGCAAAGGCGACTTGGAGGCACAACCTGTGGTCATCCCAGCGCTCGCAATCAAAGAGGTCAAGTTATCTATTGCGGACGTTAACCCATTTCCACCCTATTTATGGGTCATGAGTCGCAGGAATAATCTCTGTATTCTGATACCTTCTGGTAGGTAATACAGTATCGAGCGTGATAAGTCTGACTTCGTTATTTCTTAGGACTGGTTTTCGCATTCAGTTTCAGCCTCCCATACACATGTTCACGAACGCTGTCGCTTTATTATGGTTATGATGCGATGTCCGTTGGATTGGTGTCGCTCTCATACGGGATCGGTTTGTATATTCATAGGCAGAGCTTGTGACATGTTTCGAATAAGTTTTGCCTTTCTGCTAGGATGTATACTAGGCAGCATCTCGGGCGGTTGGTGGTCTGACAGGACGCTTTCCCGGCTCAAAGTTGCAAATGGCGGGGCTTGCTACCCGGAGGTAAGCCATGGTTAGTGGATTGGGAGCGCTTATCCCGATTGTGTTGTAGATGAGACTGGAAAGCACCAAACTTGCCATGTGGTGGTTTCCGCCCTCCATTATTGGGTATGCATGGGTCTGCCAGGAACGTGTGCACGTCTCTGCGATCTGTGTCATGCTCTTCTTGTCTGGATTGTTCCTTACGTGCGTTGTCGCTAGGCTACCCTTCACATCCGTCCCTGTCTGACCTTCTAGATGGATATATGCGAGTACATTGGCATACATCGTAGACGCCAACGTGGGGCGGTCATCCAGCGCAGTTGCCGCAAACAGCTCATTCCGTGGTGTGTCTGCGTTTGTTGCTGCAGAGATCGCGGTCCCCTTACAGGTTAATTTTCTGTATTGCACCGAATCCTGTGTCGTGCTCATGTGTCGTTCCAGGATGCCATCGGCGACGGAGGACTTTATACCTTGTGGGCCGGCTTGATATTGTTGGCGGAACTGATGATTTTACTTGTGCTATGGAAAGGTAGGCAGTGGCGCGAGACGAGCATCGACGCAGAAAAGCGGAAATTTGGATCGTGATTCTGCTGGGTGGCGTATAGCATTGGCGTTATCCTAGTTCCGTAGTCAAGGAATCGACTAGTGCGACTCTAGCGTTCATAGTCATTATGTAAGCGAAATTTGTCAATGGCTCTGCCGGCCCCACTCGCAGTCGCGTTGTGACACCATCCAACGATCTCCGGTTTCCCTCAAAGATGCGGAAAAGATCGTTGAATCCTGGACAAGGTGTGTCGTATTTTGATGAAGTTCATGGACGCTGAATGGCTGCAATACTCATTGCTAGCAGATGTGTCGGGGCAAACTGGGTGGGCTTGCACTAAGAGCTATGTTGAGATTCACGTTCGTGTTCTTTTCACGTTGTGGTGTATCCGCGGCACTGACCACTTACGTTTTAACATTGTCATTCGCTGGCACCTTCTGCATATTTCTCGGCTTCAGCGAATGGACTTCTCGGAATGTCTTTTTTTTTTTGATCCGGACTCGAGCAGGACAGGACAGGACCGGATGGAAGAGGGCATTAATTTGATCTAACTCGGGGTGGGATACGGAGCGTGAGGAAAGGCACATGGTGCATGTTCAATTCCAGGTAAGCAGGATATATGCATGAAAGAAGGGAGGGGTGGTGTCTAATAGTGTTGCCTGGTACGCGCAAAGGAACTCCATGGTTACAAACGTGCTGGCAGGGTCGGGTACGTGTGATTTTCTACTGTTAGTGGGTTCCGGTTAGGGCTCGAGGAAGATGTGGCGCAGTTGACGCGTCGCCCTAGTAGGCCAACCTTGAACTCTTCCTACGTGGCCTCGTTGATCCGCCCGTAATTCCGACAAAATTTTGTATGCAGCCACTGGACACTCAAGTGAGCTCATTTGGTGCACTTCAGTCGAGCTACAGATTATCAGAACTGGACGATCGTTTACTTTCTAATGGCTTGACTGTTCAACTGAAAAGAACCATGTAGATCCAATATTTTTCTCGGGCTGAATGTGGTCTACTTTACAAGGTAGAAAAAATCCCGGTTACTGATACCTAACAAAACAAGGCACTACGGGATCCGGACTTGTCATAGATGTCTATCTGTCAGTTGGTGCCGATACATCGGCCGGTCGGAGTCGTACATTCAACCAATCTGGAAACTGCTTCTTTCCCTGGGTGTACGACACCACCTCGGGTGCTTGGAAACCCAAGTATCTAGCTAACGCTCCATGTACTCGTTGGAATTCCAATGTCTGTATGGCGTGGAACCTCGTGATTTTGGCGGCCCGCTTGTTCCGCGCTGGCTGACCGACAAGGTCGAGCATTCCTTCAACATTCCTATGACATCACCCCGTCATCCGCCATTGGCCCCTCCCGTGTAGGTATATAATCTTGTTTCCCGCCGCTTGCGTCGCTCCTCTACCCCCGTCTTTCTCCCATCATCACTATCGCCACCACCGTCACATTCATTATCAACATTACTATCAGCATGGTCCAACTCAATTCCCGCTTCACACTTCTCCTCGCTTTTTGTCTCGCTGTCGCGGCGCGTCCCACCACCAACGACGCAGTGGCAGAGGTTAGTCTCGCTGTTTTCCTGTCTCTTCCTTGTTGACGTTGGCCCGTAGCATCAGCCGGCTTTCAGATACGCGCGTCAATGGCATCATTCCAAGGTCCACAAGGCCCGCTATGATGAGGGGCAGTACCGACCGGCGGTTCCAATGGCATCGTACGACGATGGGCAAGACCATCTAGACTACTCGCATGATAGAGAGCTGTACGCTCCTGGGCTTGGCGACCCGATGTCAACCTCTGGTGGCCAGTTCGCACCGGCGGCCGATGCTCACCGACACCACCCTTTCGTAACTGAGAAGAAGAAACACAAAACAAGGAAGGTCCCTTTTCCGCCGGCAGATCTCACCCCAAGTGTAGTGCTCCTGATCACGGACTCGGGCGCCACCACTACAGCAAGAACTACGCCCGTAGCGGCCACAACTAATACCGGTACGGCGACTCCGACCTCTGCACCTGCAACCGGTACAGCAACTGCAGCAGACCCAAGAACAACTGAGGCCACGACAACAAGAGTGGATGCGGTCACCACCCGGACGGAGGTTGTGGCATCACTTACGGGCCAGGCCACTACCACTGGGACTGCAACCGACACGACTGCTGCAGCGGTTACAAGCACGACTCAGACCACGGATACGACAGGAACAACGGCCACGACAACGGGAGGCGATGCGATCGCCAGCCTGACGGAGGCCGTGGAATCACTCACTGCCCAGACCTCTGCAACTAGTTCTGCAACCAGCACAACTGCAGAGGATACAAGATCGACTGACACAACAGCTGCAGCGGAAGCAAGGACGACCGAAACCACGACTTCGCAGGCCACTTCTACGACAACCGCAGCTGATGTAGTCGCCACCCTGTCCGAGATCGTGATGTCGCTCACCGAACAGGGTACCACCACGGCAACATCCACGACCGCAACAGAAACAAGAACGACCGAAGCCACGACTGCGGAAACGACTGCCACGACCACGGGAGCTGATGTGGTGGCTACTTTGTCCGAGATCATGGAGCCTCTCACTGAACAGGGCACCACTACGGCGACATCTACGACCGCAGCAGAGATAGGAACAACCGAGGCCACGACAACAGGGGCGACTACCACGACCACGGGAGCTGATGCGGTTGCTACTTTGTTCGAGATCGTGACGTCGCTCACCGAACAGGGCACCACCGCAGCGACATCTACGACCGCAGCAGAGACAAGAACGGCCGAGGCCACGACAACAGGAGCGTCTACCACGACTACGGGAGCTGATGTAGTCGCTACCTTGTCCGAGATCGTGGAATCACTCACGGGAGGAAGCACTGCTGCTACCAGCACAACTACGGCCATAGCGGCAACGACCGACACAGCTGCAGTGGGCACGAGAACGACGGAGACCACATCCACGACGGAGGCAACTGGCACGTCCGAGGGAGCCGCTACTTTGTCCGAGATCGTGGAATCGCTTACTGGACGGAGCACTACCACTACCAGTACGAATGCGGCGGAAGCAACGAGTGAGACCACGACTACGACGGGCGATGTAACCATTATTGTGACGGAGATTGTGGAAACGCTCACTAGGCCGAGTACCACCACTACGAGCGCCGCTGCGACGAGCACGACGGCTAGTCACGAGGACAATGGGAAAGGCAACGGGGGCGAGGATAATGGGAACGGAAATGGAAATGCGGCGGCTGCAACCAGCACGACTGGTGCTGCAAGTACGACGACGAGGGCAACTACCACCACGACGGCGGCAGGGGCGAGCACAACGACTGACGATCACACCGACAATGGAAAAGGAAATGGAGGCGTGGACAACGGAAACGGAAGACGCTCGGTCCACGGCAAATACCATGCTGGTTCGCGATACCATGTTGGAAAGCACGCACACGGGAGCGAAGGACGCGTGTGGTACCCTTTCTCTCGGAATGGAGCGTAGGCCTGGGGGGGCTTTTTGTTGGTCTGAAGCATATGTCACAATTTGGGCCATGCACCACGTTCGTTTGTTTCAACTCGTGTGCACGTTTTTCGTGAGGATATTTGGCTACATGAAGGTTGGACAGCAACGCAAAATTATTATTGGTACAGGGAAGCTGCGGCTGAGCACGGCACGCTGGACCGAGTGCATGACCCTCTATCGGACCCACCAGCCTACGAGCGGCACGTTGCTGGTCATGAGGGCTCATTATCATGATCTGTCTGACACCTTTGTGAAAAGACGACGACCGGCAGCCAGATGGGAAATCTGGTCCCGCGGAGAGTGCCTCTCGCCCCCAAGCAAGAGTTTACGTCGGAAGGTTTGCACTCGAATTCTTGTCGACCGCGTGCATGCTTTCTGGCTTCCTGACTTCTCGCGTTGACGCCGTCGGTTTGCGCCGGATTGGCCGACGGGGGACCATGACCAGTTACGTCGGGATTGAACCTGGTTACCGAGAAGAAGAACCCGAGAGGCTTACCGCGCATATCTGTCACATCCGCTCCTTAGCGAAATGAAGGTGATCATGAGCATGCCAGATAACGGCAAGGGATGACGGGACAAGCTAGCATTTGGGAACAGCCAGATAATCATGTCAGCGCGATAGGCGAGTGGTCGTACGTACGAGCCGTATCTTTGCATTGGTGATCGATGGGCGATGGGACGCTGGACGGACATGAGACCAAGGTGAGTGCGCGCGTAGAGGTGGTTATCGTACTTGAAGCTTGAAGGGTGTTTCACGTAGCGCTGGCGAGGCCCTCCTGACCCTGGCCAAGGTGCGGATGGCAAGGAGTCGGGCGTTGTTTCCACGATCGACTGCATGTATGGCAAAAGTGCTTGAACTAGGTACTGGCAGGATGTGGGTGTATGCTGTCCAGCAGTCGGGCTGGCCCCCGTTCACGAGTCAACGCAAACCCTGCAAAGGACGCGTCGGTGTTGGATTGGCGCTGCAAGACAAGGTTCGATAGTGCCATCAAAGTATACGTCCCACTCTTATCACAACGCTACGCCACGACGACGGTGCGGTTAGCGCTTGGGCTCTCTCGACGACACACGATTTTATCATGTTTGCGTTCGGAACAGCAACTTGACGTTTCCTACGCTGTCACTGTTGCACGTTCGACATGTCCAGTAGCGAGCATGCCAGCACCGAGCGGATGCCCCATCTCGAACCGCTCAACGCGCCAGACAGCGAGGCCAACCCTCTACGAGATCTATTGGCGGCGCCTGCACCCCATCCCCCTCGCGGGAGCTCACGCGGGTCTACAACGCATGGTCCCGACTGTGGTCGTTTCAGCCAGCTCCTGGGGGATGTCGCAACGCCGTTGAAGCTCGGTCTCGTTCTCGAGAACAAGGGCAACGTCGCCCGCGATCATCTCGCGTCCGAGCGGACCTATCTTGCCTACGTGCGAACGAGTCTTGCATGCGCCAGCGCGGGCGTCGGTGCGTCTGTCATCGTGCATTCCTGTTCCCGCCTGCTGAACCCTGACGATGGCGACGACGGTGCGGCAACAGCGCTCGTCCAGTTGTTCACGCTCGGCAGCGCGAAAGCGGGCACCGCGCCCGCGCAGCAAGGCAGGACTGACCATCTCGCCAAGTTTGCAAAGCCCGTCGGTGCGACGCTCATCCTGTTCGCGCTCGTCATCCTCGTGTTCGGCACGCACCCTTTCCCCCGTACGGTGTCGTCGGCGCGTCGCTCACCGGGTTTATGCTACAGGGTTCGTGCGCTACTTTAGCACGCAGTCGGCGCTCGTTCGCGGGTACTTTCCCGTGGCACGGCATGCTATCACGGCGATCGCGTTCGTGCTCGCATCGGTCGTCGTCATCGTTTTCGGTCTCGTTCTCGCGGGGACGCCGGGTTGACCACACATGCATGGCCACTTGCGTTGCGTGGTGATGACGACAGGCGTGGTAGTGCAAAGTGGGTAAGAGCGAGATGACATCACGCATCACGACTCTCCTTGGCGTTCGTGTCAGCAATGAATAAAAAGCAAACGACAACGTACGGGTCGTCTGACTAGCAACTACCGACAAGAGAACACGCCAGGAAATACCCAGACACGTCTTGTGCGGCTCTGCCAGAGGACGAGCGCCCAGTCACGACATTCCCTTATGGTGTCGGGAACGAAGAGAACTCTTACGTGACTAGTATGACAATGCCCGCATCTGTTGTCAAGTGACATGAGCTCGTCGCACGTCTCCAAGTCGCAGACGCCCGCTGGAGGCAAGGTAGCACTGTGTTGATCCCCACGGTAAGCAGACGGCACTGTCCACATCGGCTCGACATATCCCGCGACCATTCTCTGTGGCGTCAGGACCGGTTTGATATCACTGGCACCTTCATCAGCGCGTGTGAGCGCCCTCGCCCGTGTCGACGCACAACGCCCGCACATGCCAGCATATGGGACCCTGGCACCCCTGGCGCACCGCAACGAGGGCGCGGCGTTGTTGGGCACGCGTTTGATGGGTAGCGCACGTTTCGTTTGCCCCAGGCTTGATCATGGCGTCGGTCATCGGATACGCGTTCGCTTGACTGGCCCAGCACCCTTGACCGGAGTGCGGTGCGCGGAATCTGCCTAGAAGACATGTATACTAGGGTTTATTCGCCCGTGGTAGGTCAAACACAGGAGAGCATATAGAAAACGTGTGTACAGTATATATCCGTCCTACCAAAGGCAAGCTCTATACCAGAAGGGCGGGGGTATAACGAGACTCGGTCACGCCAATGAAAACAGCTTGCGCATGACCTCGTGCGTGCCTTCTAAAGCGCCCACGTCATTGTGAGACCCTGTGAGGGTCTTCAGAAGCGCGATCGTCTCGCCAGACGTTGAGAACGTGTCCATGACGCCAAAGTGAGGCATGTCCGTCTTGATCAGCAATCGCTCGCGGGCCGCGCGCTTGGTCTCTGCCTGGGTCTGGTAAATCTCCCACTGCCTCTTCGTCCACGCGCCCGGATCGCGGGGAGGTGGATCGACGGGGGGCAGGAAAGGGTCTAGGAGCGCGTCAAAGAGCGCGTCTGAATGCGTGTGCGAGATGTCGCTGTCGTCTTCCGCATGGACGATCAGCACGGGCACCTTGATTCTCTGCAATGGACCCATCGTTCCGTGGTCAGGCCCGAAACGACGACGGACGGGGAGCTCACGGTGATGATGGACAGTGTATCGAATCGGTGATGAAGGAACGTCTTGTACAGCTCTGGAGACCGTCAGCGATGTGCGCCCGGTTCCCAACACGCGCACTCACCGGCGGCGCGGGGTACCATGGTCAAGGGGCGCATGACCGGGAATAGGCCGAATATGCTGTAGGTGTCTACGAGAGTATGCATGGACGTGAACGGGGCCATGAGCACCAAGCCCCTGAATCGGGTCGCCTCTTCGGAAAGGGACACAGCCAGGGAAGATGCGACGGCGGTGCCTAGGCTGTGCCCCACGACGAGGACGTCCTGTGGTGCCGCGCCGTTGGAGATCAGCCAGTCAAAGGCGGCGCGGGCGTCTGTCGCCAGGCCACGCTGGCTCGGAGACCCCGGACTGTCTCCGAACCCACGGTAGTCGATGGCGAGCACGTTGCACTGGAGCTTGGACGTAAACGCGCTGTAGTATCGGACGCGCCGGGGGACGGCGCGGGTGGCGGCATTGCCATGCAAAAAGAGGATCGTGGGGCGCGAACGCAGTGCCTCCGAGAGATGGGCCTCTGCAACGGAGGGCGAGGGTGGGAACGGCAACGCGTGATAATGAGCGTCGGACAGGATGAACCAGGCGCCGAGCGTGTGGTTGTCCGGGGTGGCGATCTTCAGGTTGAGGGTCCTCCCGGCTGTGGCGTTGTCGGTCGAGTCAGCCTCGTCGAATGGACCTGCAAGAGGGCAGCGAGGGCTTTGGGGGACGTACGTGCCAGGCCGTAGCGCTCTGGTGCGTCGAAGCGCGCGCCCCACGGCAGCCTCAACGCATTCATATATATAGCACTGTGTGATCATGAGTGAACTGGCTGCCCATGACAAAGATCGACTCACTTGGATTGAATCAAAGGAATGGTCAGGAGGAGTATGGCGAGGACATAGACACCGCCCAGGACGGCAAAGAACGTCCTGGCGCGGGCAAGGATGGCTGATTTGCGTCCGCCGGGTTGGTTGGGGGTCATGAGAGTGCGAACGAGAGGCGTGTTATGGACAATCTAAATCGGGCGGTCTGCCGAGCTGATCTTTTATGGCCCCTGCTCGGCTGTGCTCTGCTCACACGACCTCTTGGATGCGACGAGCGGGCAGGACAGTGTGCGTGTCGAACAACCACAGCTGGCCCGTCGTTCCCCCGAGTTTCGTTCTATCGAGTCCCAGGCCGGGATGCGCTATCACGATAAGGGTGTCGATGAGAAGATGGTTTCTGATTGGTACCGTAATCTGGGAAGGGCTGCCATTTGGTCCCCCTGGCCGTCAGATTGACAGATCCGGACATGAAGATGGCACCGAATGCAAGCGAGTCTTGGCGAGAACCCCCGTCGCAGGTCACTCCAGTCCCGCTGCCTGTCCCCATCGGTTGTGCGAGCCCTCATTTCCTTTTCAAACTGCCGGTATACGCTGAAGTCACTCCCCGGAGTTTCAGGCCGCGTCCATTGGCAAGACGGGCGAATATTTATCGTGCAGGGAAATCAACTCGGTCCGTCTCCTTTATGAACAAAGTATCCTTCTAGCCCGGAAACCCTCATGCCGGTCGGGTTCATGGACCATGGGCGCATCATGGTTTTCGTTTTTGGCAAGTTTCAGAAGGTTGCTGCTGGGTAAGTCTGTCGGGTACACACCGCTGACCATCCTTGTTATAAGACGACGTTCACGTAGGACAGATCGCGACCATCGGATCACCGGCACCCATCGACGTACCGTCGTCGTCATCATCCTGCAAAGTTTGACACAAGCGTTGTTTTCCCGGATCACCGCATCGCGCCGTCGTCGTTTGCTTGTTCCTATTGCGTTGGTCTGTTTGAACCGACGTCGGGCGCGTAGACGGACATCCCATAGCATACCTGTGTGCACGTATACGTCACGATTGCTTCAAAAGCAGCATCCAGTGGCAGAAAGAAACATGTTTCACCCCTCCCCAAAAGCGCAGTCTCTCTTAGAGACACCGACGTTCACAATTCAATCTGGAGTTCACGAGCATGGACTGAAAAACGCGTGAGTGTATGGGGTAACACTGTGCGAGCTTAAAGGTCGAGGGTGTGTACAATGCGGTAGACATGTTTGAATACAAGTACATGTTCCTTTTTGTGCAAGGAGAGCGTAGACATTCTCCTGACCCCGTGCCGGGGTAGACGAGCACTGGTATGTTCCGACGCGTCCCTGTTCTTATCACGCCAGCGAGAACAGGCTCCGCATGACCTCGTGCGTGCCTTCCAGAGCACCCACGTCACCATGGGACCCCGTCAGCGTCTTCAAGAGCACGATCGTCTCGCCCGGCGTCGAAAACGTGTCCATCACGCCAAAGTGGGGCATGTCTGTTCGGACCAACAACCGCTCGCGGGCCTCCCGCTTGGTTTCCACTTGCATGTGGTATGCGGTCCGCTGCTTCTTCGTCCACGAGCTGGGGTCGCGCGGAAGTGGGTCCACCGGGGGCAAGAGGGGGTCCAGAAGCGCTTCAAAGAGCGCGTCTGAATGCGTGTGCGAGATGTCGCCGTCGTCTTCCGCGTGAACGATCATCACGGGCACTCTGACTCTCTGCGAACCGTCGGCGGTCAGGTTCGCGTACCCGAGGACGAGCAGCTTACGGTGATGATGGACAAGGTGTCAAATCTGTGACGGAGGAACGTTTTGTACAGTTCTAGAGACGATCAGCGGCGCGCCCGTCTCCGACATGCGCACTCACCGGCGGCGCGGGGTACGACGGACAGTGGTCGCAAGACCGGGAAGAGGCCAAACAGATTGTAATTGTCAATGAGGGTATGCATGGACGTGAACGGGGCCATGAGCACGAGCCCCTTGAACTGGGTCGCCTCTTCAGAGAGGGACACGGCAAGGGACGACGCGACAGCAGTGCCTAGGCTGTGTCCGACGACGAGAACATCCTGCGGTGCCGCGCCGTTGGAGATCAGCCAGTCAAAGGCGGCGCGGGCGTCTGTCGCGAGGCCACGCTGGCTCGGGGACCCGGGGCTGTCCCCGAACCCGCGATAGTCGATGGTGAGGACGTTGCATTCGAGCCTGGACGTAAAGGCGGTGTAATATTGGACGCGCCCGGGGGTCGCGCGGGTAGCGGTGTTTCCGTGCAAGAACAGCATGGTGGGACGCGAACGCAGCGCGTCAGACACATGGATCTCTGCAAGAGAGGGTGAGGGCGGGAACGGCAAAGAGTGATAGTGGGCATCGGACAGGATGAACCAGGCGCCGAGCGTGTGGTTATCCGGGGTGGTGATTTTGAAGTTTAGTGTTTTGCCGGCTGTGGGACGGGTGAGCTCGCGCCCGATGCACTGCGTGCTGTCGACGACGTACGTGCCAAGCCATGGCGCTCTGGTGCGTCGAAGCGCGCGTTCCATGGCAGTTTCAGCGCGTTCATGTATATGAGGCTTGGGTCGCGACGCGGACGTGAGTGGACTCGATCCGGGGCAAATGTGGGCTGCTCACTTTGACTGGATGAATGGGACCGTGAGGAGGAGGACGATGAGGGCATAGACACCACCCAAGACGGCAAAGAACGTCCGGGCGCGCACGAGGATGCTTGGTTTGAGAACGTCGCCCTGGGAGGAGGCCATGGTGCGAGAGATGCTGTCGGGCGAGGGGGTGCGGGTATTTATGTGGGTCTGGCCACAGCACGTCTGTTGACTTGCTCGTTAACGGACCCATTCCTGCTCACACGACCTGTCACTGATTGGCCAGTCGCGTTTCGGTCGTGTGCACGGCCGCGATTTCGGGTCACACGACCAATATGACCCCATCCAGTCCCTGCCTTCCTTTCACGACTGCTCGCACGCCTCCTCGCCTGCTGGTGCGATAAGAGATGGCGCCATCGATGGCCAGGCCGCTCTCCGTCCCTCGACGCTTGTCTGACGACAGTCATGCCAGCATCTGCGCAGTCTGACTCCAGATATAGTTGGTGGTCGCTCGAGCGCACGATGCCGCGCGCGTCCCTGTGGGGGCGTGCCTTCTCTCGTCCCACGGCCACCATGCAGGCCAGCATTCTGGTCGGCCGAGACACCAGCGCCTGGAGGACGTCTCCGACCACGACGGCGATAACGAAAAGTGCGCTTATCGGACGGCCGTGGGACCCTCCCACCAACGCGTCCATAAGAGCACCCGTCGCGAATGCAAGCCATCCAGAAACAGATTCAGAGGTCGTGCGCCGACACCATGGCACATGCCTGGCCGTGCGCGCGAAACGCCAGGTGGCGTTTGGGTGTGGGGCGGTCGCACATCCCCACGGAATTATGTTGGACTCCTCTCCAGCGCCACGGGAGACATTGGAGCTTTGAAGCCCTCCAATGCCCGCTTCCTCCGCGTCGCCCCGTCAACTGACCGTCTTTGTTTTCCTTTCACCAGAGCGGGGGGGTGTGCTCGAGCAGCCACTCGATCCTCTTTTTCCGGTGGACGGCATCTTAATCTGAAGCCGCCCCTCAAGAGACCCCACAGGCATTCTTATCGTCGCTCAAAAGTCGTTGGAGACCAGAACGGGCGTCCTTGCGCCCGCTAAACGCTTTTCTAGCGTTCAAACTTTTTGCGCCGCCATCGCCAGCTCCACCTTGCACGCCACATTGGGATCCATGAACCATCGCCCAAGCCCCGGCCCTGGCACACGTTGCAGTGGTCCCAGAGCGGTCGAGCCTCATTTCAATACGGATCTTTGTCCAGCGGTACGCTCCATCAGCAGAATTGAGTCACTTTGAGTTAGGTTTCGACGTCATAAACATGCAACAACATTCCGTTAATCGGCATGAAATAAAAATCAAAAATCAAAAAAAAAAAAAGGCATAACACGTTGCGCGATAACAGCGCGCCTCAGTCATTAGTTGTCGTGTGCATACCACCGGGAGTATCTTACATCCGGCCCCTTCAACTTCCCATGCAGGATATCGATGGCCGTGTGTGGCCATGAAGCTCAAGTGCAGGCGCCATCGTCGGTCCAGGCACCAGAGGGACCTCGAGTATGCAGGATCAGCATCGCCCCCCGCTCACCCGACGCACCCGGACGTACCTCCTGGCACTTCATCATCGTTCCACGTATTCGCAGTCCAGAGGTGTCCACTAGAGTTCCCATCAGCCCACCACGGTCGTGGGAAACGGGAGGAGAGCGCGCTCACTTGTAAGTGACCTTGTTTCCATTAACGTACTATAGGGACGGAGACGCGTGAGCACGAGGATACAGCATGGCACGCGATCAAGTGGCGACTCACGACGGCGTTGTTCACCCACGCAGCCACGCCAGCACAACTGCCCGTAGGCGTGCCCGTCGGCGACACGGCCGAGGTCGAAGTGGTCGTGCGAGTCGGCGTGGTTGTGGGCGTCGGTGTGGTCACCGGCGGCGGCGGGGGAGAGCCCGAGACCGGCCAAGTGCCCCCCCGGACGGTCGTGATCCACGCCGAGTTCGCGTCGGGATACTGTCCGCATCCGCGTCCAACGTCAGCCGCGTGCGTCCAGATGGCCCAGGAACTCAGCCAACGTACCTGCCATGCCATCACGCCGGCGTCTATGGCACCGCTACACGTGAGCGCTGCGCTTGTGGCGGACGAGACATCGTCGGGCACTCACTCCATCCCTGTGCGCTGGCCTGTGCGACGCACGAGGCGAGCGTCCCCGGGTCCACGTAGCCATTGTTGGCGTCTACAGCCGTGCCCGGTTTACCGATCACGAGCTTGTCCGCAGGAACACCGTTGGCGGCGATCTGAAAGAGGGCGCTCTCGGGCCACCTGGACGAAGAGGCCGTCAGCAGGCCCGCGCACGTGGTGTATTCCGTCGCGCCTTCTGTGAGCGCGTGACACATCTCAGCGCCAGACATGCGATCCTGTCACTCGATCTACTTACGGTTGTAGAACTAAGCGATCGATCACCGAGTCAATGACGACGATGGTTAGCGACATCAAGTGCGGAAACGTACCTGGACGTTGTACTGGAAAGACGGTCAGTCGACCGCACGAAACGTAGTGCAGACGTTGACTCACCCAGTCGATCAGAGAACCGACGCTCTGGTGGATGGCGAGGTATCCTCCTTGGGGCCACAGGCCGGGCGAGAACCTTGTTTCGATTCAGTTTACCATGGTCGACGTCGTCCGACCGACTCACCATGGTGCAACGGCTGCGAGGCATTCGTCAGATCATCCTCACGAACGAGCGGGAGACGACTGACGGGCGTGGGTGAGAATATACTCTCCCTGGGGAAGTTGCGCGCGGAGCTGCTTCGTAAAGCTGATGAGCCACGGTACGGCGGGGCCACTCCCGGTTTCAACCGCGGCAAAGTCCTAACACACGGACGCACAGGTCACCGTCCTGTCGACGCAGATACAAGCGAGCGGCGGTACCTCGTAGTCGACGTCGATGCCGTTCACGCCGTATTGTTGTACCCAGGCAGCCATCGTGTTCGCCGCACCAACGGGGTCCACCCCCGACGACGTCGGCGCCTCGGTGGACCCAAACGCGGACACGATCAGCGAGATCCCGGCGTTGTTGTACTCTGACAGGAAGGACGATCGCTGGCTTGCCGTCAATTCTTGCCAATTTTGTGCCTGGTCAACTGAGCCCGAGGCTAACAAAAAGGAAATGGCGCTAGACGTGTGGCGATCCCGTCAGTCGCACCATAGACACCATCGAACGGGGGAACACTTGCAAGACGGTAAAGCCCTGGTACAGGGGGTAAGCACACTGGCGCGAAAGCGTCAACTGTGGGCTTACCTCGAGTTCCGATGAGGAGGGGAACGGGTTGATCCACCTGTCGTTGTACACAACAAAGCGCGGCGCTGCCGGGGTCGATCTCTTCAATAGACCACGAGCATCAGGGCTGAGCCGTCGAAGCTTGTCTGCCAACGGGACCGCTTGCAGCGATCCAAACAAGGAGAACAAGACCAAAAACGCGCTCAACCCAAAGTGGGACACCATGGCTATCGGGACGAGGTGCGAGGCAGAGGCTGCAGGCGCAGCTGTATCATACGACGTTAAATATTCCAGCTCGAGCCGATACCTGTGATTTCGCCCCATGGGAAAAGCAGGGACAGCGTGAAGACTGGGCATGGGGTCATGCCACAAGACCTCTCTGGGACTGGATATGATTGCCCCGAGTGCCCTGGTTAGCAGCCGCCTAGCTCGGCTAGCGTCCCAACAATGACATGTGCCCTGTTAAAGGTACCCGGAGGCGTCAGTCCGACGGGTGGTGGGTCACTACAGGTGCAATCATGTTGGTACCAGAAGGGATGATGACCGACTCGGGGGTGCAGGTGCCTTCGTCAGAATGGTTTGACGACTCGACTTATATAGTAGTCCACATGGACGTCCCTCTGTCCGACTTCTGCAACACGCCGGCGGCACCCTCGGAAGATGGGCCCGATTGGGATTGGCGAGAAGATGGAAAAACGGTTAGCTTGTGCGGGTTACGAAATATTCTGACTTGAAGTGACAGATGGAGGGCGACAGGATGCCAATCTGCGATAAGTGAGCAACACCGAGATAGATCAGTCCAGCACCTTGCCTACGGACCACATGGCGTCTGCCACGTCTCGGTGGACGACCGATCTGAGTCACGCGGCGCGAGTAGCGTTGCCTCGAAACGCGCTTTCAGCCCAACAGGGCCACGGGACCGTCCTTTCATGATATCGTAAAGTACGAACAGCGACATAACCGAGGGGAATTTGTCCAAAGTCACGTGGCAGATAAAAACCCCCCAGATAGTGGAGACAGGCGAATTTCACCCACACGACAAGTGCGCATGATATCAAAGTCACTTGACGAGGTGTGAGCCGCACGTCAGACGTATGTGGGAAGACGACGGGGATGACATACGGGTCAGCAAGGCAAGACGGGGAGACCGAGCCTTGCGCTGAGCAGGGCCAATCTTTCCTTGAGCTTTGCGACATCCGCTGCCGTCCGACCTTGCTGCGGTGCCGCCTCCGTATCAGACTGTGTGTTTTCGACGCGCGCCGGATCGTCGACGTCGAGGTGCTCCCTGGCATGCTGCTCAGCGTCAAGGTCGCGGGGGGCGATGTCGGAGAACCGGATGGCCGAGAGCACAGAGGATATGTTGCGAAGCTCCTCGAGCTCCGAGGAATCTGGTTTCTGAGAGTTCAAGAAAGACCCGATCGCAGCGGCCGTCCCACGTAGGTTGCCAAGCTCTCGCCCGAGAGGCACACCGACGTCGGCAAACCCAGCGTCAAAGCCGGCCTGCAGAAAGGCTTCTTTGCCTGCGATGATGCCCTCTCGGTAGCCAGACTGCGACGAGCATGAGTGCGGGTGACAGGGAAAAACGGGAGCTCACGTTGGTGAACTCGGAGGCCAACTTGGTCCACTCAGCGTCCGGGATGTGGTCTCCATGGGCATCTTCTTCCCATGGCGAATCGGTGTCCATGGAGTCGCGAGAGTCGGACTCTGTGCGGCGAGTCAAACCGCGATGAGCTCCTCAGCGCTGGTGCTGCAACGGGTCGAGACGATGGTAGTCTCCCCTCCCTCGCTGCCAAGACCACCCGATCGAGAGAGCAGCCGGCAGTAAATGGTGTCTTCCCCCCCGCTGCCATCAAGCAAACGAAACACGTCGATAAGAGCCGGTTGTCCTCCACCCCCGCCATCCCCCCGTGCTAGGGATCCATACTACTCCGAGGTCCCTTCTGACCACGACCACCCCCAAAGCCAGCAACGACGACGACAATCCCAACTCGGAACCACCGCCCCGCCCTCGAGACCGTGTACGACATCTGGGTGGGCGATCTACTCCACCCCTGAAAAAGTCTTGCGATGACTACCTCTTCCTATACGAACACCGTGGACTCGGATGCGATGCGTGTTCCACGCACACGTGCTGTCGGAGGAGTCGGTTACATGGTTGAACGACCAGGAGTCCCTGTGTGCACTCATCCGACCGCTCGGGGGCAGCTTTTCACGCATCTTGGGGAGGCGGATGGGCGATCTGCTATTGCCATCCGAGAAGCGGTCGCAACCTTTTCGCCGCGCCAAGTTTATGAAAGGGGAGGGCTTGTTGCACCCGGGATGAACGTTGAGAATGTGTTCGGGCCATGGTAGCGGCGGGAATACTGCACTGAGCTCGGAAGCAAAGACGAAAGCAACAATCGTGGGGGTACACGGGGAGCCGAGAAAATCGGATCCATGTCGATAATACCCGATGCGTCGTCTACCGCCAAGGACTACTCTTGATGATCGTCGCTCGTTTGAGCAACCGCAGCCCAACAAAAGTGTCCACAGCCCGCCGCACAAGGGTGTCCTGCCATACCCTTCTCTCTCGCTCTCTCTCTTGCTCCCTTGGCATCCTCTGCCTCATTCTCACCATCTTCCACCCGCTCCAGTCGCCGCCCTCGTGCCAACAAAGGCACGGGAAGCTCAACCATCGGACGTTCCATGTAGAACCGTCTATAACATTCTTGATGACCGCCGTGCGAGCACACAGAACATTGAAAAAGAAGGGTCCGGACAGGAAGGTGACTTTTTTTTTTGGTTCATTAGTTCCCACCATGCGGGCCGTGTTTGCAAAACCACGCACCATATTGAACATCTCACCACGGCCTCCTTGCACGTGGCACAGACCGAATGTGTCGCCTTCACAAACGGATTCCTTGACCGCACGGCAACCACGGGTTTGCGGCACTTGCGGCATGCGGTGTAGATGACAGTCTCCAGCTGTGAAGGAAAGCGAATGAGATGGGATTCGCTAGAAGGCTTTCGTTCAGGATGACACACTCTGGTCCTCTTTTGCACTTCTTCCACGCAGGAGTACTTGCGCAGGTACGCCGCGCACGTGTGAAGCCGATGTCGCACCAGCATGTCTAGCCCGACCCAGTCAAGATACTTGGTTCTAGCGACTTTGTCCACTCACCAATATACGCCTCGACAAACTGGATCGTCCGGCCAAGGCCCACCCTGAGCTCCTCTGGAGCCACCAGCGCGAGCATCGCGCACATCTGAACATCACCCTGGTCGTGCAACTCTCTCATCAGCCATATATCCCACATGAACAAAACGACGAACCTCGTCCGCATACTCCTCCAGAGCCTCTCTCAGCGCACGCCAACCCACCTCCCGCAGCTGACCTTCCTCTTCCACCACTTCCACCTTGCGTCGATGGCTCATTTCCGCCCAACTGGCAGGTTCCCTGTCCTCCCCCACAACATGGTCCTCCGGCACCACCCCGTTTTCCTGGTCCCGAACCGACGCAGCAATGACGGTCTCGACGCTGCTCGGACTCCCCGTCCTCGGCAGCGTACCATGACAACACTGTGGCGAACGTATTGCCGGCGGCACACTCTGCGACGATCGCGTAGGCGACAGCAACGGCGCCGCAAGCGACGCCACCGTCGAGCTCCGATTTCGCATCTTCCATCGTTTCACGTTCGCGCACGAGTTCTTTCGCGACCTGGTCCGCGCTGCCGACCGTGGTTTCGCCGCCACCACGTGATTGCGGTCGAACCCGTCACCTTCCGAGTTGTCGCTCCGTTCGCCATCCGAATCTGTCGACACTGGAGAGGGACTCGCGTCGTCGTCTTCCGCATGCCGCCTACTCGACCCCGACGGCAGCCTCGGTCCCACAATCGCACGCACACCCGGAGTTCGCCCCATTTCCTCCTCTTCCTCTTCCTCCTCGTCCGACCACTGGTGCTGCCCCGCAAGGCGAGACAGCGGACTCGGATGTGCAGGTCCCACCCGTCCGACGCTCATGCTCCGTGGCTTGCTCCTAGATCTCACGCCCGACATATGCGATCCCAACGCCATCTCGACGTGGTCCACCTCGCTCCCGTCCATAACGCTCTCGCTCGCGACGCCGTCCGACGAGTCCGAGTCGTCAAGCGCGCCCTCGCCAACATGTCGTAGGCTGCCCTTGTCGCTCACGCTCGCGACGCTCGGGCTCTCGCTCGGGGCACTCGCCACGCGCGCAAAGACTGACGGTCGGCGGACGTGGGTGTGCACCAGCGGCGCCGACGTGGTCGAGAGGAGCATTGACGGCCGCCTCTGCACGACTGTCGTCGGCGTCATCGTCGTCGTCGGCGGGAGTGCAGGCACTGGCGCCGGTGGCAATGACACGGGCAGATGGCGTGGCGAAGATGATGCCGACGACGCCGGGGTCAGGTTGCGCGAGTTGGGGGGTGGCTTGGTCAGTGGTGGTGGTGGCTGTACCTCGGGATGGTGTCGGACGTGTTTGCGGTCTTCGTTCGATGCCGAACGTGGCGGTTGTGTGTGATGGTGATGGTGACCAGCGCGCGATTGAGATGGAGAATGCAGGGTTGGTGGCGCGGACTGGACGGTGGCATCGGCAGACAGTGCGCGATAAGAGGCCTGTTTGGAGGCTGGACTGTGGATACTTGTATTGTCGTTTGGGGGGAGCGTGCTCGGCGCTGAGACCGAGTGAACGAGCGGATATGGTGGGTCAGCCCTGCTGGGGGGCCGCAGAGAGGCGACCACAGACTCCGGGACGATGTCGGTCAATAGCGATCCCAGCAACATCCAGGCCTGAGCAGCATGTATGTTCCCAGCTTGTACCGCAACCTATGAAAGACGAGACTTGAGTTTCCCCGTGCGCTCGACGATCCGAGATATGTCCACTCACCTCCGCGTTCAGAGCGCAGACTTCTCTCTTCTTCACCAACTTCTCGGGTACGACATAGCCCTTGGCAAGCCTCACGAACATATCCGGTCCGGTACTTTCAGGTGGAGGAATGCGAACATACATCCCCATGTTCTGTAGACAGGGCACACGGCTTCTGTCTCCCAACGCCTTCAACCTCTTCTTCCGGTCCGCGAGCAACGAGCGCCGATCGGGGTGACTGTCAGAGAAAATCCATGAGTAGCTCACCGAATTGGACAAGATCGTACTCACACATCGTCATAGGGTACCTCCCACCTTCCCTTCTTATCGGCGACGAACGCAAGCGCCCCATCTGCGCCATCAACGGCATTCCAAGCCAGCGCAACCCTCGGTACTGCGTCAATAGGTCGATGCGAGTATCTCAGGTCGATCTGTGCAAACATCCCGGACGCGTGCTGAACCCAGACTGCATGGGAATCGCTGAACACGACATCTGACACGCGACGCGCAAGGATGACTGTCAATGCCAACGCAGCGCACGGAGACGGACGCGTACCGGTCACCGCACCGTCAGAAGCGCACGTATCGACGGTCCACTTGGCGATCCATCCACGACGGACGTCCCAGATCTCGACTGTTTCGCCGGCCAGGGCTGCTCTACCTTGTCCGTCCTTCAGTCCGGACGCCGAAGCGGCGGCACCGAGTGTGCCGGGCGTCGTGTTCTGCATCCGGGGACTGGCCAAGAGCTCTGAGCTGCTCCCACCAGCGAATTCCGCGTTCGAAACCAGCGCGACTTCGCAGGGATAGTCGGGCCGCCAGAGAACACATCTCACCGGGTACGAAGGATGGAGCACATATGTCGGTTTGTTCATCATGTGTGTCGTGCTGCTCGACCCTGGGAGATCCCATACCTGTTGGAAAACGATCGCATACAAGAGTCGGGCAGGTTGCGAAAGGGACATGCCTTTACTGTGTGATCGAGACTACCACTGACGATCCAACTCCGTTCGAGCTGCGTGGAGACGTTGTCTATTCCCTTGCCCGTGACCCAGGTGCTGCACCAGTCCAGGGCCAGGATAGGCCCTGTATGCGCCACGGGCAAGCGATCCAGCTGACCACGCTGGCCCATTTGCAGGTCCCAACGGTATATGGACCCATTGTCGAGACCGACGACGGCTTGCAGAGGGTGGGAGAGGGTGGGCGAGAACACGAGGGACCGGATACAGGTCGGGTGATGGATCTTCATCACTGATCGCGACATGTCCCGCAAATCCTGCACGTCGTCGGCAACAGCACGACGGCAAACCGGGGGGCCCACGTACCCAGATGCGCATGTCACCGTCCGCAGAGCCCGTGATGCAGTAATATGGGACTATGGTCGAGCAGGAGAGCTTGTGGATAGAGCGAATGTGGTTCTTTGTCTTGCGTTCTCGGGGCACGTCAGTCGCGAAAGCAGACGGTCGACGACACCTACCGTACTTGGTGCTACCAGCCTTGTCGAGATCCCACATGATGAGGTCGCCGTTTCTGGCGCTCGTCAGTATCTTGTTGTTGTAGTCTGCCGGCGAACATCAGCGCGTGCCAAAGGAACTGCATCGCAGAGAGAAACGAACTGCCGCTGCACCACGCTACGTCGGTGCTTGCGCTCTCGATCTTGAGCCCGCTTCCATCCCAGAGGTTCTTGGATGACTCCACGCGATGACCGCCACGCCCGACGGCCCCCGACTTTGGGTCGGAAGTGGTCGTGTCCGCTGGATCGGACAAACGGAGGACGCGCAGGGCTGTTTTGCCAGCGTCGTCAGGCAAGACGGAACGAAAGATGAGCGACTGGACGAACATTCCCTCCCTGCGACCACACACCTCACGCCGTCTTCGCTCTTGGCTACCGCACCGCCCGTGTTGGCGGTCACGCGGGGAAGGCGCACGCTCCGACTCGGGCCCTGGTACCCATGAAAGCGCGAATCCGAGAAGAGATCGCCAGGAAAAGACTGGAGTGGTGGGGGTGCCGTCGCAGTGAACGTCGAGGAGCGTCGCTGGACGGTTGGCTGCATCTGTCCTGCTCACCGTCAGCGCGACAGCTTGGTGTACCGGATTTGGAACCACCACCCCTCTGGAGATTGTGTACACGCAGTGAGATTCAACGGGTATCCAAGACAAGTACAAGGCATGCGACTACGAGGACAGATCAACAAGTATAGATCGAGCGGGCGCTGGTGGCCTCGGGGTATCATCGGTTCCAGTCATACAGGTGTGCACATGTCCGAGCATGAACGCGACGTCGCAGGGTGCGAATCTTTCGTCCGGCCCGTGAACACGGACAAACTCGTCTTCCAGTCTCATCTCGACGACCGCCGAACTGTCCGTTCCCACAGTTCAAGGCGAGCTAGAAGGGCAACAGTGTTTTCCCCCGAGAATAGCGGTGGTAGCGTACGAGGTCCGGATGGATTTGAAGTTCGGCGCCAGACCAGTTCGTCTACCGAGCCAAGGAATTTGAGTGCACGAGCGATTGAAGCTACATCATGTTGTTGAGTCGAACGTGGAGGGGACAGAGTATGCTGTGGCAATGCGGGCACCGGGGATGGAGCTAAGGGGTTGATCATGGCAGTTATGGCACTTGATGATATATTCAACGAACACGCAAGGGCCTGGCCATACGAAATCCTTAGCTTCCAAATACGCAGGAACGATGATCACCCACGCTTAGTGCCCTCTTTGCCGCCTCTTCAGAGAGGCCGGCGATTTCGGTAGGCACATCCGAGGGTAGAGGCGTCGGAGGCACAACAGCACCCGGCTGCACCTGGGAACCCTTTTCGCGTGTTGCAATGCGTCCATTGTTTTTGTTGGGCTTGATCTTGTCAGTCTTCGCAACGGTCGCGGAGACTTGTGCTTGCTCCCGTATTTCAGTTCCCAGACGCTTGGTAACGGTAGCCTGGAGCTCGTCGTATTGTTGACGAAGGGATCTCACTTCTTCGTGGGCACTCGCAAGCGCTGTGTTCAACTCGTCCAACGAGAGGGGCTGGTGCAAGGCTGAAACGTCTTCCTGTTGCGCGTCGTCAGTAGCCGATCCCAAAAATGACAGGAGCGACTTTACCACTTTCGCTTCCGTCACGTTGTCGTAGATTGCCGCCCAGGGTTGATTTCCGAATGTCGAGCTGCGCTTGTGCCTGGTGGTTGCGTGCTCAACCGGCCTTGGCGACTCCGAACGCGAAGGGATGGACGAGGAGGTGCTCTGGGGCTCATCGTCGCTGTCACCCTCGTCACTGGAGAAAGCTGGGTACGATGCCCGCGTGTTATGATGCTTCGGGGTGTTCTGCGATGCAAACATGAGACGAATCTTATCAAAGTCCAGTTTTCCCGAAGCATCCCTCAATGTGACGTTTGCTTGGGGACGAAGACGGTTCGTTGGGTGCTTTGCTGGGCTGTCGTCAATACCATCTGAAACAAGGAGATCCACGAGGGCCTCGAACGCGTCGCTCGAGACCGCGCTTTGCGTCTGAGATGGGGTGGAGATCAGGTCAGACATGCCAGGTACGCTGGAGGTGGTGTTGTTGCACAGGCTTTATGTAAACTTCTCACCGGAAGATAACCGTCCCAAACAGAACCTCCACCACACGTCCAAGCGTGGACACCCCGCTGCAACGGAGCTCCGGTATCCTGCAAGCCATGTTACGAGGTCTGGGACTTCAAGCCGAATTCTCTCATCTCACAGCGAAAAGCACAAAAGAAACGGAGGATGGTGACCATGAACTGCATATCGACTGATACCTCACAGCCGCAGTACCAACGGGTGATCCTATATGTCTTGAGTGCTGCGTCCCGCGTGTCCCGTTCGAACGCACGAGATCGTTTTAGGGTGAAGCTTTCAATATGATCCTGTACCAGGTACGCATGTCGGAACAGGTACCTGCCCAGTGCCCTAGTGACAGAAGTGTCGCAGATCGCAAACTCCGCTCGGACAAGACTCGACTCTGCCACGCCATGCAGCCGTCATGTACGATGGCGCAATAACTTCCAACGAGTAGAGCTCAGTTTGGGCCTTCGTCCCAAATTTCCCACAATGCTTATCCTATTTTTCCTTGCAATGTTAATCTGAGTTTTGGGATACCAAGTTGATGCTAATGTTTTGGGTTAAGTAATAC